>CAKNWT010329604.1:0-10363 GCA_932066315.1 Andricus coriarius | reverse complement strand
CGAAGATTTTTCATGCGGGTGTCTGGTCTTCTATCTGCCTTTCGTTTTTTTTATTGACAGTTGTTTTCACTTTGCTTCCTAATTTTCGTTTCTTTTCTTTTGGGAAGTAGTCGCATTCCGTGGCTGAGGTAAATTTCTTCAATTGAAGTCTCCCATCTTCAGTAGTAGGCCAGTCAGTGAAGCTTGAATAAGAGTGGAAGCGATATCGATAGGGGAGAGTGGGGTATGGTGTCGGTGCGGGGCACAGTGACTATTACAAGTAACGCCCGTATTTTTTGATATTCATATTAGTTTTTCACATAAAATATTTTTCTCTGATCAGAAAAATAGTGATTTGATGCAATTTCTCTTTAAAAATTCGCGTCAGAAGAGTAATTATGAAAAAACAGTTTTGGCAGAAGCCGATAAAAAAGTCTTTGGCTGAAATTAAGCACTTACAGCACATTTTGAAATACTTAAAGCATGAAATAGTTAGATTTTAATAGGTAAAGTATGTTATTAAACTTCTGGTATCATAATTTGTTTCTATAAACGTTTTAAATGTATTGAAATGAATTAAATCTTGAGCCGTCGCATATGGGGCACGACGCCGCGCCACGGCGTGCCCATGTATTTTAGCAGGGAGTAAGAGGTTATAACTGCTTTCGCCACATACTTTACTTTGATTAATAATAAAGCATTAAATTAGTGTTGAAAATGCCTAGAGTAATTTTTTTTCGTTACATTACACTTTCCAGAATAATTATATTTTATAATTTTTATTTTACAATGTTCATATTGTTTAAATGGACGGCAGTGATATGACGGTCTCCGTACCCCAATGTATGGGGCACGCTGACTGAAATGCCACATCCATCAATAATTTAATTATCAAATAATGAAGAAATTAAAAAGCGGTTCAGAGTAGTAACATATGTTCCCTTGTAATGTAAGTTTCACCTTAAAAATACACACGTCTAAATCACAACGAGAGATTAATTAGGAGATGTGAAGGCAAGAAGGTGGAGTATTATAGGGGAATCACACTTATGTCCGTGGGTTACAAAATATATGCGGAAGTACTCCAAACAAGGTCGAATGAGAAAAGGATCATTCCACACAATTAATATTCAGGAAAGGGATGTGAACAATAGAAAACATCTGCGTACTTAATTATCCAAGGAGTAGGAACTTAAAACGAAAGGAAGGGAAATTAGTGGCCCTACTTGTTGATTTTGAAGCAACCTTCGACTCTTTAAATAGAAAGGTGTTATGCCAGATGATGAAAAAGAGGGTTTAGATGAAGGTTTTATCGAGATGATAAATAAGATTTTTGAAGAGACTAAGATAAGGGTGAGGATAGGGGAAACAAAAAGGGGAGACCTTCTGAAGTGAAAGGAGGCTCAGGCATGGGTTTCCGCTGATCCTATGACTGTTCAGTCCCTTGATCGCGGATTTAGAGCAGAAACTGGAGAAGAAAGTAAAAGGGGAAACTTACTGGGAAATAGCAAGGTATATTCCTTAGCATACGCAGACGATGTAGTCTCACTAGCGGATGACGAGAGAGGCATGCGTTTGATGATGAAAGCGCTCGAGGAGTATGTGAGAATGAAAGACCTAACAGTACATGTGAATAAGACGGAAATGATGTGTTTTAGAAAGAGAAGGGAAAAATTATAATATTCATGGAATATGTACGGAGAGACGGTGGAACAGGTAAACGAATTTAGTTACTCAGGCTTTTGGTTTGAAGCGAAAGGAGGAGTTGAGTTACAGGTGAGGAGAAAGATAGAATGTGCGAGCAAACTAATGGGGCAGGTGTGGGGTACAAGGAAAAGAAGGTTAAAGGACGATTGGAAGATGAGAGTGAGGATGTTTCATGTTTTAGGGTGGTCAGTATTAAGTTACGGAGTAGAGATATCGAAATGGAAAGAGCACAAGAGAGTGGAAAGTTTACAGGAGATTTCCCTGAGATGAGTAATAAGCGTGAACTGAAGCTGCCCAGGTTATATCTTGAGGGAGGAATTAGGAAGAGGTAAAATGACCATTAGACAAATGAAGAGGGCGTAGAACTTTGAGGGAAAGATGAAAAGGTGAGAGGAAAGCAGAATAGCACAAGCTTGTCGACGGGCAATAATAAACAAAGAGGCGACGTGTAACACGGAAAGATCAAGGTGGTAAGGAGAGAGACAACAGATGCGAGAATGTGATAAAAGAAAGGATGTTGAAGTAAGGCAAAAATTGGTGAATGAACTGATACTTAAAGAGATGGAGATGAGATGGAGGAAAATCGTGGAATCGATGTATAAACAGATGGTATGCAATAGTGAAGGCTGAAGTAAAACCAGAGTGTTTGATAAATGTAAGAAGGAGAGTTAGTAGAACAAAGTTATACGATTTAGGATAGGAGAAGGAATGAGAGAGTGTAGTTACTGGATAAATGAAGAAGAAAGAAGATGTAGTAAAACGAGGGGCAAACTCAAAAATGGAGTAATGCTTTTAGACGAGCAATGCCGGAGCGGTCGTTTTAGAAGTACACTCCAAGAGAAGTTTTTTATACATAAAGGTAAAGAAGTAAAAAAATTCAAATACAACTAGAAGACGAGTACGATTTTTTCACAGTAGTTGCAAATGTGTGAAGACATTCTGATTAAAAACTAGATTTAATGAGAATATTGAAAAAAGTATATTATTATACTTACCAATGCAACTAAGGAAAACCGCTAACGCGATGTAAAGAATCTCATGAAGAGAGAATCTAATTAATATTCTGATGCTCGAATAAAGTATAAATACATCTACAATCTACATACTTTCAAAATGTACGAAATAAAAAAAATTAATGGAGTGTTGAAGGTATTTTTACTTATTACCTTATCAGTTGTTTACACTTCCAACAGCTACTTGTAGTATGGGAGCTGGCGAATGAGCAAAAACGATATTAGGTAAAAAGTAATGGTGTAAAGAAAGAAAAATATCGATAATAATTTTAGAAATTTTCCTCCCAAATACTCCAAGCAAAGTTTTATGTGGAGAGGGAGAAGTAATACTTTTTTCGGTCAATCCGAGGATCAGCGATGGGGTTGTTAGAACCTGGTTGAAACGATGTTCTCTTTGACCATGTTTTCTGTCTATAGTGGTTGTATAGATCCTGACTACGCCATAAGCAGAAAAACAAGGGTTGCTTGTAAAGCTCGATTGTTATCCAAGTATGATGATCACACTTTTTATATTCCCACAAACTTGCTAACCATTTTCTGGATATTTTATTTTTCCTTAAACTAGTTTAATATTACTGTATTGCTCTTTCAGGTCCGTTTAATCTGCTGTTGGTATGGGACGAAACATATTAGTATCATGAATCGATACTACTTTCAGATTCATTTTAGACGAATCTATAAAATAGCCTCTGCTCGTCGGCTGTATAAATGCCCGGCTTCAATTCTTTCACCAATCTATTGACGTCATGACAATATGCAAATCAAGGTTCCTTTGTTTCTGAAAAGTACATTCTGAAATTCTCGTCTCTACTTCTATAATACTTCGCAGTCATTCATACAGAAATATCAATCATTTATCATTTTGATCCATAACATCGAGAACCAAAAATTCTTTATAAATTTTATTAATATTTTCAGAAATGAGTTTACGAACGCTCGGAACCTGGTACTTACTACAAAGATAGCAGAATATATGAGGGTTCTTATCGCAAGACTGTTTAGAAGTGGGAGCTCGAATTTCAAGTTAAGAAGCTTTGATTTTTCAGATGATTTGTACATTTTTAAGTGCTTTTATTATTAGTTGCTATAGTTGTAAAGAAGAAACCCGCGCGTTATGAATCCTGGACCGATCGTAGGTCAGTTTGCCCAGCTGAAAATCCCTGTACAGGAACCTCGGAGGATCCTGCGCATGTTCTTGTACAGGAAACTGCACACGAACCTGTACAGGTAATCTTGACGGTTCCTGTGCAGGAACTTGGAGAAGGAAACGGTACATGAGCCTGCAAAGGAACCTGTAGATAAGGTAACCTTTAAAGGATCCTGTACAGGTTCCTTCACAGAGTGAATTGAGGTGAGTGTTCATGTACAGGAACATGTTCAGGGTGAGTTGGTGAGTTGGATCTTCAAAGGAATAAAAGGCAGGCAACTTTATAGCTGTAAGTCACATGAGTTATCGCGATGGCTTTTTGCAAAGGACCCTGTACGTGTTTCTGTACAGGATCCTTCCAAAGGTTCCTTATTCTGTTATATTCTTTCCTTCGCCAAATTCCTGCACAGGAACCGTCAAGATCACCTGTACAGCTTCATGTGCAGTTTCCTGTACAGGAACATATGCAAGATCCTCCGAGGTTCCTGTACAGGAAGTTTCAGCTGGGTTATGAACTGGGGTTGATACCACTCATACCTCCACAGGACTAAGTATGAAGGCTTTCTGACTTTGACGAGGACAATATGAACTCTTCGTCGGACACAATACGGCTTCATCCTCACATTCTAACACCTCCTGCAGGGTAGCGTACCTGTGATGGCTTCATCAGCTGAACAGCCTGAAGAGCTTATTACTTGATGGATTACGCTGCACTCGAGAGGCTCTACTATAGGGTTAATTATTAGTTGTAGGGCATATTTAGGGTAGTATAACCAGGGGATAGAAGCAAAGGTTTCTGATAGTATATCCAAACTCGGTTCCTGCTTTGGGAATCGAACCCGCGCCAGCGTGGCTGCCAAGGCTGCAGTGTTGGAACATAGGACATGAGTATAACATCTGAGCCACGATGACTCCCTAATCTGCTACTTTGTTCTCGTTTAATATAACAAATCAAATTGCATACTTGTATTCCTCTAGTTCTAATCGCCATCGTAAGAGTCGTGAGTTATGATGCTTCACGTTGTTTAACCCAATGAGTGCTTTGTGGTTAGTTTGGATTTTGAACTTGTTTTTTAGGAAGTATTGACGTAACCTTTTTTTAAACTATACTATGACTAAGAGTTCTGTTTCTGCGGTGCTGTAACTTTCTTCTGCTTTATTAGGGGTTCTGCTCATAAATAATCAAAGTGTATCCGACCTGGGATAGCACTGCGCCTAATCCTTGATTCGATCCGTCCGTGGTTAATGTGAATCTATCCTTAAATTCGGGGAATCTTAATACTTTGGAGACCAATCAAAAGTTGTTTCCTTTTTAATTACTTTGGTCAGTGATCTAGCGATACAGAAAAAGTTCTTTATAAACTTCCTATAAGAGCTAACTAATCCTAGGAATGATTGTAGGTCTTTAGGTGTTTTCAACTGCCTAAATTCATTGATTGCTTTGATCATAATTGGGTTTGGCTTTACTACTTATGCAGTAATGACGTGTCCTAGTTAATCTGGTTCCGGGCGTAGGTACCTTCTAAGCTTTCTTAAAATATATTCCGCTTTGCTTATTAAAATGTTTTAGCTTAAAAAGTTCCAACAGAAGCAAAAAGTACTTACTACTAAGAATAATTAATATTCGTCTCTATCTGGTCTTCGAAAATTATATTTAAATAGTGTCGCTCTATGGACACCAGCAAGTTTATAGGACAAGAATTAAAATCACACATTTTTCAGGATATTTATTATTTATTCATTAATATCTATTGTTTATGGCAGTGAGTAAATATATTTCCTTTAGTCAATACTATATAGAAATTATTAAGGAAACTTTTTGCTGTTACACTGATAACCATTTGCATTTAATTTGTTAATATTTTTAAAGTTTTGATCCGACTTGACATCGCGAACGATTATGTTGTATTTCTGTTTCAGTTTTCTTCACTGCAATTATTTGTATTCAGGCATTTGTTGTTTATCATGGATGTAAGTTTGCTCATGGGGGTTTAAATCACGTGGTATTTTGGTATCCAAATTCATTCCAACCTTTTTCCTAGTATCTCTGTTATATATGGCATAAGAATGATCTTCATCACGCCTTCCAATGACGTTACCATCGTGACCCCTTTCGCCCAGAAAACTTTCTTCTAATACGTAAGGGATACCAAGTGCTGATATGTAATAATGATTATCAAAGGCAGGATGATTTGCTGGAACCTGAATAGGCTCGTAAAAATCCGGACGTACTTTTTTCTTTTTTTGCCATGGCCATTTTTGTGAACTTAACTCTGTAAGAAGAAATTGAAAAGGACAAATTCTCATGATAAAAGTATTGATTAGAGTGACTAAATAGACTGGTTTTGTAATTAATATTCTCTAATTCATGGCTTTTTTAGACTTTATTAAAAATTTACATTAAATTCAGTCGACTTTCTTGAAGTTTTCTGAATTCGTTTGAATTGCTTGGAATACTTTTAAACTGTCTTAGATTCTTTCGAATTCGTTCAATTTTCTTGAAATCTTCTGAATTGCTTGAGTTCTTTGAATGACCTAAATTCATTGAATATCCTGACTTCTCCTAATTTCTTGAATGCACTGAATTTCTTCAATTCTTGAAATTCCTTCATATTTCCGAATTACTTGAAATTTCTGAATCCGCTGAATCCATTGCATTATTTTGAAACCCTTGGAATTTCATGAGTTTCATAAGTGTCGTAAGTTTCATGAATTCCCCGAATACGTCCAATTCTTCTGAATCTTATGAATTCCACAGATTCCTTAAATTATTCCAAATTCCAAGAGTTTCTTGAATTCTATTCATTTCTTTAATTCTGTGACGCCCTTTGATTTCTCTAAATTACTTAAATCTCTGAATTCGCTGAATTCCTCGCACCACTTTGAAGGCCTTGAAATTCCCGAAATTTCATGAATTTCTCTGAATTCCATAAATTCCTTGAATTCCATGAATTCATTCAATTCTACTAAATCATATCAATTGCCTGGATGCCTTCAGTTCTTCTGAATTTTAGAAATATCCTGAAATTTTCAAAATTCTTTGAATTTTCTCAACCCTTTAAATTCTCTAAATTATTTGAATTCTCATAATTCACAGAATTTCTTGTATTTTCAGAATTCCTTCAATTCTCTGAATTTCTTGAAATCTCTGTGTTAGCTGAAATTTTTTCACTATTCTGAAGGCTTCTTTATATTCTCAGAATTATCTATATTCTAAGAATTCGTTGAATTCACAGAATTTCGTGAATTCACAGATTTTCTTGAATTTACAGAATCCCTTGAATTTTCGGATGTCTTTGAATTCTCAGAATCCCCTGAATTCCCAGAATCCCTCGAATTCTCAGAATCCCTTGAATTTTCAGAATTTCTTGAATTCTCAGCATCCCTTAAATTCCCAGAATCCCTCGAATTATCAGAATCCCCTGAATTTTCAGAATTTCTTGAATTCACAGAATTCCTTAAATGCCCAGAATTCCTCGAATTCCCAAAAATCCTTGAATTTTCAGAATTTCTTGGATTTACAGAATCCATTGAATTTCCAGAATCCCTTTAAGTCTTAGATTTCTTTAAATTCCCAGAATTCCTTGGCGTGACAGAATCTCTTGAATTATTAGATTTCTTTGAATTTCCAGAATCTCTTGAATTCATAGAATTCGGTGAATTCACAGAATCCCTTGAATTACTAGAATCTCTTGAATTCTCAGAATCACTTGAATTTAGATTTTCATAAATTCCTTGAATTCCTCCAATTCTTTCAAAATCTATAAATTTCATGAATTCCCTGAAGTTATTCAATACTTCCGAATTCCATGAGTTCCCTTAATTCTTATGAATTTAATGAATTCTCCTAATTCCTCTAATTCTTTTGAATTTCCTGATATTTTTTTTAATTCCTTTGAATTCTTTGTATTATTTCGATGTCCTTTAAATTTAGGGAATTACACGAATTTTAAGAATTCAAATAATTAATAGGATCCCCCAAATTCAAGGAATTCAGATGAATCAGGGAATTTGGAAAAATTTGGAAGATTTGAAGGCACTTACAAAAATTTTAAATAATTTGAAAGTTTTGAAAGTGTCCAAGTTACGGCGTCAGATTGATTTGGTATTTAGAAGTATCATTCTGTAGCACAAATAAAGGAACACATTTTTGTTTATTCATTACAATCCTTTGAAGATTACCTGCAGTTTTTGAGAATGTCCACTTTCAAGAATTTTATAGAAACAGCCGCTATTTTATCATTTTTCGAAATTTCCCACGCTCGTTGGAAAACACTGGATTTTGAAATGAAATGTCTGTCATTTTGCGAGGATTCGCAGGTAATCTTCAAATTACTGTAAAAAACTATAAAGTAAATTTTGTGCTCAAACATTGAAATAGGTCTTCCTTCGTTTTCAGTCTAGAATTACATATCCACATAAAACAATTGCTGCCTGCTTGGACCAGACGGGGTCATGTTCTGTAGGCCGATACCCTCCACCCCTTAACCCGTGCCGCGTGATCGCACTCTTCACTCGACTGTAACCTCGGCAATCTCCGACGCATCGTGTGGGACCGCCGCGGAAATTCTCGAATGTGAGATTAAATTACAGCCAAGTGTGTCCGAGCGACCACCAAGCTCGAGATCCATTTTGCTCTCCATCTGAATGTATTTTTTCTTGTGATGCGCCATAAAAAGTTTTACTTCATAAATCATTCGAACACAATGACCTAGACTTTTTTTCGAAATTTTTTCTGATTTGAAATGGTTTTGGTCACATACAATTTAGGAAATTCAACGGAATTCAAAGTAATTTAAGTGGATTTGAAGTAATCCAAGTCGATTTGAAGTAACGCAAGTGAATTTAAACAATTTCAAGAGAATTCAAAAATGGAACGCTGGAGCAGTCGTTTTAGGCTAGAAGAACCTTACGATTTTTTTCACGGCAGTTGTAAATTGAACAAAAACATTCTGATAAGAAACTAGATTCAATTAAAATATTTAAAAGATTATATTATTATACTTACCAATGGAATTAAAGAAAACCGCTAAAGCGAGGAACACAGTACAGACGAGGATCTTCATTTTCTTTAAATATAGAGAAATAACTGATTTGTAAAGAATCTCGAGAAGAGCGAAGCTAATGAATATTCGGATGCTAGATTAAACTATAAATACACATACATACTTAAAAAATTTACGCAATTGAAAAATAATTATTTTAGTGTTGAAGGTATTTTCACTTGTTACCTTATCAGTTATTTACACTTCTAAAAGCCACTTGAGGCAGAGAAGCTGGTGAATCATCAAAAACTATATGATTGAGGTCAAAAAAATAGTGTCATAAAAAAACTTTATTGCATCTGAAATTTTTTTTATAAATAGTATTTAAAATGAAATTTTGAAAAACGGTCGATTTTATGTTATCTACAATTTTTTGTACGAATGGTAGTCAGAATAAAATTTGCAAACCCGTCAGTCAGACTGTCCAGATTTAAGCCGAAAATATAAATTTTCAACAGAAAAGTTAATTTTCAAACAAAATAATGGAATTTCCATCCAGATATATGAATTTTCTACCAAGAAGATTAATTTTCTATAAAAAAGATGAATTTTCAACGAAATAGTGACATTTTCAACTAAAGAGATACATTTTTAACTTAAGTAATGCATCTTGACAAGAAAAAGGAATTTTCAATCAACTCCTAACCCAGTCGTGAAATTTTCAACCAATACAAGAATGTTTTCAACAACAAAAAATAAAAAAATAAAATTACAGTCGAATTCAATCAGAAAAGGTGAATTTTCTACAAAATAGTTGAATCCTCAACCAAAGCTGACTACTTTTCAACCAAACAATTGAATTTTTAACCCAAATGGTGAAATTTCCACTGAGAAAATAATTATATCAACAATCTTTTAAACTGAATCGCATTATTGATAAGATTTTGAAAAAATTTAAAAAATAAAAAACATGCCTCAAAATCTTTTAGATTTTTTTCACAATCTTATAAATCTTTTGAAATTTTATGAAATTTTGTTTGAAAATAAAAAGGCATTTCTAATCTTTCCAAGAATCTTTAGAAAAGTTGATTGTTTTCTTTAAACCTTCAAAAATTCTTAAAAGAATTCAAAATTTGGTTTCGAAATCTTGAAAAACGTACCTTTAGTTTTCATTTGTTTGAAATATTTTTAAATTTTTATTATTTTTAAATCTTTTTGAAACTTTTTAACCTTCAAAACCTCTTTTAACAGGATTAGCATGTTTACTGAATTAAAAACAAATTAATCAATGAGCCTTCTAAATATACTTTGAAATGATAGGTATTTTTCTTAAAATTAATTTTTAAATTATACATAATGAGAAATATTGCCTTAAACTATTATAATTTAGTTTCTGACATTTTTGGAAATGTTTTGAAATATTCTTTTAAAGCTAATTTCCAAAAATAAAAATAATCATTTTGAATTTTCTTACAAGCCTTAAGATAACTTTTTTATTCTCTTGTAACCTTTCAATAATCTGAAGAAGCTTC
>CAKNWT010329603.1:0-14679 GCA_932066315.1 Andricus coriarius | reverse complement strand
TTAAATCAATTGTGGTATTAAAACTATAAAACATAATTGCTTGATATTTTTCAAAAAACTTCCTTGAATCCTAACAAAATTTTATGTGACCGTTAATTTTAATTTTCTGAAAATTCGTTCGACTCCCGAAGCGTTTGAAACTTTCAATATCCAATTTACGCCATGAGAAGAAGAAAAATCGTTCTAAATTTTTAGTAACAATTCATTGGAATTCTATGAATACCGTTAGTTTCGTTATATGATGGTGCATATTTTCTGAAATTTTTATTACAAAATTCCTATTATTTTAGAATGTGTGGCGAGTTAAACACAAAAAAATCGTATTTTGCGATTGCAGAAGAAAGTAACATTTTCTTGATTATTTCGAAAACTAATAAAGCTATCACATTTATTTATAGGACTAAAAATATGCGCAATAAAATTTACTATTGGAATAAGTTATTAAAAAATTAAAATTTGACCTGAAAAAGAACATGACCCTGGGTCCAACTAAAACGACGGCGTTTCGGGCGTATCCCCTTTTGATCGCCGGCGGTTCAATTATTGAAATATATGTAGATATACATCGTTTTTCTATAAACTGTTTGTTGAGTTAGTTACGGTAGAGGTTAGGATTAAGGATTGTATCATTTTAACGTTAAATACTTTAAATGTTCCGTAAAATATTTGAAAAATATGTGTAAGATATGTTTTTGTTTTATAATACTCTAACTTAACAATACTCTTACCTATAAATAATATATAATAAGTCATTTAATTAGGTGGCCCATCCCGCCCCAGGCATGGGGCGGTATGAGCCGAGCGCACTACTTTTTTAATTTCGTTTCTAATTCTATGTATACTTTTTTATTTACTTTTATCTTGGTAAAATTATAATTAAAAATGTTTATAGAATATATATAACAACTTACTTTCAAGCAATGAATTAGCAAATTTTAAATACTGAAGTGAAAAAGACAACTATGCTCATCTCGCCCCACCTCACCCTAATTACACTTTCTTTAGAAAAAAAAATTCGGTTTGTTTTCCAATATTTTTTAATACATATTACGGAAAATTTGATATGATTTGAGAACGTTGTGTATGATTTACAATTCTTCAAAATTAGCAGATTATTTTTCTGATTAACAAAATATGACTCGCCACCTGTATAATAATCTGACACTATACTTTTAATATTTTAAAAACATTTTCTGGACATATGCTGGACATGTTTCTCACTACAGTATTTCAATTTATATTTGACATAAACACAAGTATCTTTATTGTTAAATAGGAGTTAAAATGGTATTTTTACAATGAATAAAAAATAATCATTTTTCTTTATTTTTATTGCATTATTTACATTTGAATAATAGCTTCCGTCGGACCGAGATATTTTTTCCAAATTTAACGATTTGATTAAGTTTTCAAAATTTTCGCTATTCGTGAATAGGGACTGAAAAACCTTTTTTTGGTCTAAAGTTCAACAAATTTTTTTGGTTGATGATTCATCATTTTAGGTGAAAAATCTTCTTTTTTTTTGTTCAAAATTATACTAATTTGTTGAAATTTTTTGATGTCGTCAATTAAGTTTTTAAAATAAAAGTTTAAATATTCCATCTTTGATTGAACATTTATCTTCTTCAGTTGAAAATTCAACTTTTTGGCTGAAAATGTCTGTATTTTGTTGAAACTTTGTCTTTTGTTGCAGGTTATTGATTTTCCTGGTGACTAATTCACCTTTTTGGTTAAAAATTAATTTCCGTAGTTGAAAATTTAACTATTAGTTTGAAAATTCCTTAAAAATTTTAAAAATTGGTCGAAATTTCCTTTAGTTTGATGAAAACTAATCTTTTTTGGTAAAAATTAATCTCATTGGTTGAAAATTCATCTGTTTGGTTGAAAACTGAACTATTTCGTTACAAATTGATCGATTTTTTTAACATTGGTATTTTTGGTCAAAAACTCATCTTTTGGGTTGAAAAATCAACTATTTGCTTAAGAGGTAAATTTGTTAGTTAGAGATTCTTCATTTTATTCAAAAATTCATCTCTTTAGTTAAAAATGTAAATTCTTTTAACTGAAAATCTGGCTATTCCATTTTTTCTTCAAATTAATTTTTTTAAATTGAAAATTCACTTAATTTTTGTTGTTAAAGACTTTCGGTTCGGGAGTGGAGTAAAGTGGACGTGAGTGAGAACGGTGTGGCACTTTTTACGTGATAAAGAGGATCGCGAGGGCAGTAGGTGCGCCGAGAGGCGAAATAAAAGGAGTGGAGGTGATTATAAAAGGGTGAAAGTGGAATTGGATACTGTAGTGAAGGAGCAAAACGAAAAAGTGAAAACAAAAACGTGAGAGTTTGAGGTTAGGGGACGAACCGGACGGGCCAAGGAACAGAAGCGCCGGAGATACGCGTGGCGAGCGGGTCAACTAGAACGAGGGGGTAGTCTGACTACAATGTTGATTGAGGGGAGAAGTCTCAGCTGATGGAAAGAGAGAGAAAGAGGTGGAGAGACAACAGCGTGCGATGGGTGGTTTATTGCCCCCAAAAGAATGGCGATTTCCCCTCGAAGTGTAGAGTATACGCAGGCATATACGTATTTAGATACGTATATGCATGGGTGTACGTATATCGGTAGTTTTTATGGGCGCCAGCCAGGCCCGTTATCGCACATTAAAAACAGGAAGAATAAATCATTAAATTGCCCGGCAGTTTTAAAGTTAGTTTCATTTAATTTTACCTGAAACATAAAAAAAAATAAAACTAAAGGGACATGGAATCTCAGGAGCGGTTCTTGAAATCACAACGGCCCAAATACGTATAAAGAAAAAGACGAATATAATTCGGTATTTTATTTCCGACAACTCGAAAAATTAAGGCCTTAACATAATTATAAATTTTCCCGATAGATTAGATATAACTAAAACAACTCTTGAAACTACCAATTGAAATTAAAACCCCGCAAAAGCGATTCTATTTCGACCACGTGGTCGTCGGCACGAAATCCCGAACATGTGGCCACTACGCAAAACTGGAGCAAACGGAATTTCAAGGCATTTAACGCGAATCCTACACACTGACTCCACAAATTTAAGAAAAGAGCACTCAAAAAGGGCTCCAAGTTCGGCAGTAGGTCGGGACGGCGAAAAAAAAAACAGATCTAAAAAGTCGAAAATCGGAGCCCGTCATTGCGTCGCTTGCCGGGAATAAGAAAAGGATTAACCTTTGACATTTTTCCTTGCAGTAGAATTCAATATCCCAAAATCCAAAATAAGTATCCAAATGTATAAAATCCGAATGTACAAAAAAAAAATAATAATAACAATAATAATATATAAATAAATATATAAAAAATAATAATAAATAATAAAAAAAAGAATAATGATCCACAACAATTATACGGGATACGTGGCTCGTGCTACCCATTCAAGACCAAGAACGAAAGTGACAGATTCATGCGACGCACCAAGACCGTGTACTCGAAGGGTGCTCGCATGAACGCGCGTTCACATACATAAAGTCACTGCGCAACTACCGGGGAAGCTATGAACTAAAACTGATCGTTGACTAACTGATTTCGGTGTAACTGATTTCCGTAACAATATTCGCGAAAATATTAACATACATCTAATAGGTATTATTGAGACCACGATATTCTACGCTAAATCCGAAAGTTTACATCGGAAATCGAAGTTTACCGAGTTTCAGCCTACAGCGCGCCTAGTAGAGGAACTATGAACTAAACAGTTACTAACTAAAACTAAGAACTATTTTTCGCAACACCTACATACGCGTAATAAAATTCTCTTATCCATATAAATCTAAGTATAAATCCCTATCATAAGCTTAATGAACTTGAGCAGAATCAAAGTTTCGGGAGACTTGAAAAGTTTCCAAACTTCTCGAGCTTCGAAAATTAGGGCGGTAGATTCAAAATTATAACGGGATTAAATGTGAAGTATTAACCAAACATTTCATGGTATCTTCTGCCTTTCACAACCATTATTTAACCAACTATATTAACAAATCACGAAATAATAGTTAGCAACAAGTGATTATACTAAATTTGTAACCGAACAATATTTTGATTTAGGTCAAAGAAAATAAGTAAATAAAAGGATCGATTTTTGCACCTAAGATTCTTGTTCGAGAAGATTTAGTCATTCTGAACGTTTTCGTCCCGCTAAATGTGACAACTGAGCTAACCTCGACTAGACGGGAGCGCTCACGCGCATACAAAAATCTTTCATTGGTGCGTTGAACAATTAATCGCAAATATGAATATACATACATACGAGTACGGGTAATATTAAGGCAATAACAATCCTAGTAAAATCTAAAATAGTACGACGGTACATGGTTACTGAATTTTACGATATACGTAATTTAACCCTCGGTAACATGATCTCCATGATGGCTGCATTCCTTGGTTGATAGATTCGTCCAATAGCCCGTTCGATGACCAATGAGCTCACATTCATCAGGTTGCTGATCCTCTTATTGCAGATTGAGGATTGTGACGTCACATGTCCTGGTAACATGGCGCTTAACTGGCGTCCCTGGTTACTGATAAATTGAGTTCAGTAACACCAGAGTCGAGGTTGCTCATGTGAAGTCACGCCTCCGTAACATGGCGTTAGAAGATGGCAGAAGATGGCGGCATCCTGTGATAACCTAACTGGCCCAGCGTTGACTCATGAGCAGGGAGCACCGGTAACCACGCTGATAGGGAAGTTACTGGTGGTTGTTATTTATTAGCCGAAAGTAACTATTCCAGCGTATCATAAACTCTGGCAATCGATTGACGTGGCGACTCAGCCCTGGTTACTATGGAGTCGTTAATGGCCAGTTTATCGGGACGTCACGCCTCGATGACATGGCTCTGAAAGACCAATGGAAGATGGCAGCCAGGTACGATGTTAACTAGACAGGGTGCTCTAGCTCCGCCATTTTGGATGGAATTGGTCACCATGGGGACGTGGGATGGTTGGTCTATGGTTGATGATAAGTACTTTATCCAGGGCGCGTTAGTAACTCCTGGTAAACATCTGATACGACGACCCGTCCCTGGCTTCTGTAGTTGTTGTCGTTGATCTCGGGTTTGACAGGTGGACGTTAGGTAATATGAAAACAGATTTTCGAGGAGTAAATAACAAAAACATACAATTTCTGACGGGTGCTCCCGGCCGAGGTGACTTCCGCTCTTGGTCGCGATGGATATAGATTTAAAAACATCTAATATGGGTATCAACTTGAAGTGACAGGTGAGTTGAATTTTACCCTGTCACAACACTCCCTGCTTAAACGGAAGCTCGAGGTTTTCCTTTAATAACTCAGAAAACGACGATGATCCATAAGATCTCTCACAGGACCAAGAGCCTCGGTTGACTCCTCCAAGAGCACTCATCATAACTCCGTTAACAAAATGAAGCAAAAAGAAAATCTTAAGCTACAAAAAAAAGGAATTAATAAAATTGTTTTAGCGATTTTATAAGCCATAATAACAAATAATGTTTAGCGAAATCACAAGCAAAAGGGGAAAATAATAATGGTTAGCGAAATCATAAACTATAAAATCATAGGCCATAACCAAAAATAAAATTGATAATAATTCGAAGGCGGGACAAAGTAATATTGTGAAGTGTCAGGTAAGCGTAAGGGTGGTTAGGGGATGTTAGGCTGAGGCTGTGAAGTAACAACGACTCGGGATCATTTTACACCTGATACACACACAAAATTGTGAACCAATTACCTTATCTTTGGCTGGAACGCGGTTCTTCCTAGCTTGACAGGTCTCGTGTCAGTTCAGAGTTTCGCTTTGGGGGGGGGGGGGGGGCCTAAATAAGACGTTGATGTAAGCTTTGTATAATTTTAAATAAAATTATTATTAGTATCCCAATTTAGTATCACAATTTGATAATACATTAACGAACAATTAAGTCGTAGGTGGACGAGCCAAACATTTGCACGCAGACGCGTCGACTCATATCTTAAAAGACACTAAGTCTCCAAAATTACCATATCTTAAAATTATCATTCATCAAAATTATCAGGTGTACCATTTGTATTTTGCCAAGATTACTAACGAACAATATTTTCTAGGCATTCTCTGGGCAAGTTCCTCACATCCAAGTGTTCATATCGTTTTTTAGTTTAATGTAAATGATAATTACGAAGGAATTTGAGACAGCTTATTATTAACTCGGTAAGATTTCGTAAAGAATGTCTTTCTTCAATTGCGAAATACTCTTTTGATGCTTACTGTTTGTGTATTAGGAAATTCTTATCATAAATCTAGGTCAACATAAAATCTTAATTCTTTAGGGTAAATCATAAATCTTTTCATAAATCTAAATCTTCCTTTCAATTCTCACCATTGTTTGACGCCTTATTCTAATACTTTCGTAAATAAATTAGAAGACAGTAGACATCCGTCGAGTGGCAATCGTGCCAGATCTTTGAAAAATAATTGTATACTTCTGACAACAGAAAGAAACGAGAAAAAGAACTAAGGTTCGCCACTATCAGGCGGAAAAACATGTGTTGCGTTCAGTTGACCCTCACTCTTAGGAACTATTTTTCAACTCCTGAAGTTCCCGTTATTGGTCGCTCGATAGATCTAAAATGCCGCCAAAGTTTTCTTCCGTGGTTAACCATGTATCTAGTGGATAGACCTGACCGTCCCTACCTGCCATCCAAATCTCCTTAGAACGGGCCGAAAATACCCTGTCAAACTCAGATTGCGCGTCTAGACCTAAGAGAAACTCTGTATCCAAATTGGTGGCTACCATGACTTCGCATACCTTAGTAATCCCGTCGATAGTCAAGGGTAGCTCGACCACTCCCAAAATTTCGTCCCTAGAACCGTTTGCTAATATCACTGACGATTTTCTGGAGCAGTCTAAATTTTTGCCCAGGGAGTCCAGGATCTTTGGGACTAAATCGCCACGAATGAGTGTCCTAGTTGAACCGGGATCGTACAAGGCATCGACCGAGAAGGAATCGATAGAGATCTTAAGGTGTACCCTTCATCGATAAATATTTCATAAAGGTCTGATGTTTTACGTTCCCGTTTAAAATCTTTAACAACGCGACCCGAAAGTGATGAGGATCTATCTTTTAAGCCAGAATGTTCGGTAGACGCAATGGTGTTGTTCGCCGCTTCCTGTTTTAAATCAGAAAAGGTACCCACAGAACGCAGCGAACCACCATCCTCCCCGTGCACAAGAGCTTCAACGACAAGTGAGTTTGGACCCTCATCGGAAGACGCGGTTTCTAGAAAAAAAATCATTGGGTGGTACACTAGCACACACCCTTATATCCGTCTAAATCATCTAAGGCCAACACGGAAGTTACTTGAGGTTCAGAGACGTCTAATTCAGGTTTGACGGTCTCTTTATTTTGAGTGGCAGTGGGGACCGGTCCTACTGCTTCTTTTCTGCGTTTTCCGAGCAATCCGGGCAAGTCATAATGATAAAGCCCTCCCTCTTACATGCGAAACAAATCAATATACGAGGCTGAGCGCAGCCTTTTTGGTAGTGCCCCACCTGTCTGCATCTAAAACAGGTGACCTCGCCTGAAACGCCGGATATGTTTTCCTCGGGAACTTCTTCGTGAGGTGGAAGCAGCGGGCGTAGTCGAGCTCTGCTACTTCCCTCCGAATTGAACCTTGTTATTCTTTGTCCCGTTGCTTATACCGTTACCGCCGCTTCCGCCTGTCCTACCGTTCCTATCTTTACCGTCACTGTTGGGAGGCTTATTTTTAGCTACGAGAACATTTTCTGTTGTTTTTACAGACGAGACGGATTCTTGTTCGACAATGGCCGAGGAACTATTCTTTGTAGGTTTTTGTGCAATTAAATCGCGGTACGCAAACTCTTGCAGGAACGAATTCTCAGGGTTAGGAGGTGGTTTGTATTCCTTAATGGCCATCCATTCCTTCTCCCACCCTCTACCAAGCCGAGAAATTTCGTCAGAAGATTGGTAATGAGAGCAACCAATTACCCTATGGAATTCCGGCCTAAGTCCCCTATGAGCCCAAACCAACTGCTCTACTGTCGGCATATCATTTTCGACCAAGTTGATTAGGCAATCTAGGTTCGTTAGGTAGTCGTCTATACGCTCGTTTTTCTCTTGGGTTCTAGAATAGATTTGTTCACGGACGCGTCTCTTAAAATCGTAATTCGCAAAACGATATCTAAACGCCCTTTTGAATTCCCCCAATTTTCGAACTTCAACTCGTAGTTTTTATATCATTTAAACCCGACACCTTCCAATAAAACTGGCATAGCTAGCAAGAGTTCTTCATCGGCGACTTTAGTAAGTCTGGTGCGATCCTCTATGCGCGTCAGAAAATCCTCGGCGCTGGTTTTACCACTCCCGTCAAACGTTATTTTCCAGTTAAGGACAATTTTTCCCAGGTCTCTAGAGCTGTTGATACGTCGGGGAGAATGAGTAGCACGATTCAACATTTCGTAGTTGGCACTTTCTTGGTTGAATTCATCATCTATAAGGCCCGATAAGGCGAGGGGCTTATCTCAAATCGCGCACCAGCCCTACTCCTATCACGGCCTAACACGCATTCAGAATCCGAGGATTTCTCTATTCTGACCGTTTCTGTAAAGATGTTCCGATGGGCCATTCCGGCCGACCAACAGGTATTTCCGGAGGGTGAAAGCTATCTCGATTCGATTAAGCTGCTCGAGAATTGATGGTGTTGTGAGGAACGCTTGGTAGGTTCAAAGAACTGAATTGTGACGCTCGTGCTATTTTCCATAATGGGGCTATGGGGAACGCCTAGTGATCTCAATGGACTAAGCTGGGTCGCTCCAGATAAACTCAGACAACTCCGTCTCATTTTTTTGGGAAGTACACCGTGGGAAACGCTCGGTAAATTCAACGTATTCCCTCGGATGTCCTCTGGGAATCTAAATGTATATGGAATCGGAAAATCGTTATTCATCTGTAGAGACGGCCGTTCCGCGAGCGGAAAGGAACCTGGTAGCCCGTAAAAGTTAGCCTAGTTGAAAGAAAGTCCTACGTTTCCCGGGATAATGAGGGTTGGCAGAGTCCTTGCGCTTTCGCGGGGTGTCATGACCGTTACAGTAGACTGTGTAGATACATAATTCGGATAAATCATAATCTCAGTGAGGTTATGCACGATAAATAAATTATCGAGATAAATCGGGTGATTCGTGAATAAAATGTACACGTCAAATAAATCATAGAATATAAATACAAATTATTCAAAATCCAGAAAATCAAATCAATGATCAATAACGATAACAAAGTCCACATCGCCAAGTATAAATAAAAGAAATTAAATTATTAATTGTTCATAGGGTGCTCCGAGCTGCCACAAGAGGCATCAGTAAGGTCAACCAATCAGGCGCTCTAAGCTGCCAAGGGGTGAGGGGATCCACGTGTCCCGAAATACATTATCTAAATCATAATTCAAAAATCCTTGTCATATTCACTCGAGATCCCGACTCGTTAAAATCTGAATCTCAATTCAAATGTTGAATTTAAAACTTAATTCAAATTTTCATTTGAAATCCCAATTTAAAATCTTTAATTTAAATTTTAATTTCTTATCCTCAATGTAGATCTCGATTAAAAATTTCAATTTAAATCTGGATTCAAATATTTTTATTTAAATCTTTAATTTAAATCTCTTAAATTTTATTCATTTAGTTTAATTAATTAAATTGAATTTATTCCTCCCCCTCCACACCTAAAATTCCGTAAGTCCGTGTTAACAGTGGGACATGTTTAGGCATTATTCTAAGATCTAAAGAAGAAAAATATATAAAAGTGAGTCTGTGTGCATGTCCGTAAAAAAAAGAAAAATGGCCATTGTCCGAATTTAATAAAATCCGGAAACCCTCAAGACGTTGGAGTAAATAACCAAAATATACCATTTCTGACGGGTTTACCAGGCCAAGGTGAGTTCCGCTCTTGGTCGCGATGGATATAGATTTAAAAACATCTAATATGGGTATCAACTTGAAGTGACAGGTGAGTTGAATTTTGCCCTGTCACAAGCGTCTTAGCGGTAGAAAGAAGAACAGCGTGATGAGTGGTGAAGGAGAGAAGAGGAAGAAAAAGTTGGAGGCCTGGTTGGAGATTGTTTAAAGTTGAGTAGGAGAAGCTGGTGTAATAAATGTCGAAAATGCGATAGAGCATTAAGGAGCTCAACCTCAAAGTTGAAGGATCGATGGAGAAGGCGAAGGATATGGAATCGAAAAAGGAGGAGAATTTTGAGAAAATGTAATTTTCTGTGGGTTAGTGGAGAGGACTATGAGGTGGTGAGCGTAGTGGGGAGCTTTGCGACCCATACACAGCTGGTAGCAAAAGTGGAGCAGTCCTGGAAAATCGATGGAGCGCTAATGCTGAAGCTGAAAACAGCGGAGAATAAAACAGAAATGTTGGAAGCAAGGGGTAAGCTACAGAACACAGAGATCTGTATAGACGAAGACTGGACTGAGAGAGAGGAGGTGTTTGAAGATTAGTATGGGAATAGAAGTGGACTGAGATATATGAGGGCGAAAATCGGCGAGACCATATGGAAATGGAATATGAAAGAGGGAAAAATGGAGATGATTCAGCTGGAGAAGAAAGAAGAGGACCACAAGTAGGAAAAGGAGGAATGGAAGAAGCAGAGAGATGAAAGTAAAAAAAAAAGAAGTGAAAAGCAGAGCAAAGTGTATTGTTGTGTGTACACGTGACAGGTGGTGGCTAGAGAAGGAATGTGAGTAGGTAAGCGCCTGTTTTGTAAATCAGATTAAAAGTGATGAGGAGCTTATGTGAAAGAGGGAATGAGAATAGGTAAGCCCCTGACCTGTAATTCGCGATTTAAAGTGATGAGGAGGTTATGTGATTTTCACTTTAGTTTAGTATAAAATAAATAAGAGAAAGAGTGAGTAAGAAATTGGAGTTTTTTGTTATTGATAGTGTAAAAAATATGAGAAGAAAGATGGATGATTTATGAAAGGATCGAGGAGTTATGAGTTCTGTTTTGCTTATATTAAAAGAATTAAAGTGAGGAGGAATTTTCTTGTTTTTAGTGTCAGCAAAAGAATATAATATAAAGTGACAGTATGGATGAGAGAGAAGGATTTTAGCATATGGGCACTCGCTTGCGCTTATTGTAAGCATAAAAAGAAGGTGAAACTAATTTTAGGGTAGGGCTTACGTTTCCCGCTAATGTAAATGTAAAGAAAGATAGGGGTGGTAAAATAATTTAAGGTGGGCTTAAGTTGAAGGATATTGTAGAGAATTCTAGAGGTTTTTGAAGACTCTGAAACCCGTAACAGGGAGAGAGTATAATAAATACTTCAACACTTATTTTGTTAAAAACTCGTCTTTTTTAGGATGAAAATTTAATTATTTTGGTAGAAAATGCATATTTTTGGGTGGGAAATTCTATTTTTTGTCAAAAATTCGTCTATTTAACTTTAAATCTTGACATTTTGGATCATATTTTTTTTCTTTATTGACTGAAAAATATTTCATATGTTGAAAACTTTATTCTTTTGATGAAAATTCCTCCTTTTGTTTTGAAAACTAGTCTGTTTTGGTTAAGGATTCAAATAATTTGTTAAAAATTCGTATTTTGTTGTTTAATTCAACTGATTTGATTGTAATTTAAAATAGTTGTTGTGCAAGTATCAACTATTACACTTTTCGTCAAGATATGACTTTATTATCGAAGATTCATCACTTTGGTTGAAAATTAATTATTATAACTTAAAATGTAATTTTACCATTTTTGGTTCAAAATTCATGTATTTTACGTATGCCACACGTAATTTGTGGACTATCCCTTATAGTCAATGAAAGTGTTTAAAATATATTTAGAAACAAAAGATTTTTTTCCTTTATTATTATTGATCTCCCAGGTGTCAGGCTGTTTAAATACTTAAAGAGAAATATAGAACAGTCAGGGAGAATGGAAAATTGATCAGAGAAAAGTCAGGGAAATACAGGGGATTTCAGATTTCGGATTTTGTAGCAACCCTGATATTGCAAATTTGATTACTCGATACCGCTAAATTTGGATTTTGAAATATTTGATTAATTTTATTTTCTCACCAAAAAAATGACATTAATAGTAATCTTACCGATTAAATGGTAAATCAATTTTTTTTAAAGTTCAGCATTTTCAAGCTTCGAAAATGTCAAAATAACAAGTGTTTACATAACTCATTAATTAAACATTTCAATCAGTAGGTTTGAAATAAATGCAATTTTTTGTAAAGAAAATAAATTCAGCAAGTTCTTCAATATTTCAATATTCTTTAATATCTCAATTTTCATCTCTTCAAGTATTCTCCGAAAATATGGAAAACATTTAAAGCGTCAATTTTAAAGTGAAATTTGTCATATCACAGGATCAAAAAGTAAAAAAGGAGGTCCAATTTTGGATTGATATTCAACAATAAAGTTACTTTTTCTCATGTGAAATACAAACATTAATTCTGCGAAATATGTCTGGCTTTGGTTAAATTATAAAATTGTACATTAAAAAATCTTAAAGGACCCCGCACAAAATACATGGTAAAAAGGTTCCTGTGGAATTTTCTAAGTTTGTGACATTTTTTCGTTTATGCTTTCATGATCAAAAAATCCTTATGGCAAAAACTCAAATTATGGACAGTTTTTGCGCTACGACGATTTAAAAGTAAGATTTGGGTACATATTTTTACCTGTACACAGTGGGCCAGGAACAATAAAAAGTGGCCAAAATTCGATTTCACGGCTAATTTATATAAAACTGGGTATACAAGAGTTTTTGGAGACGCTAAATTCAAATTCGATGTCAAAAATTACAAATTCGAAATGGCGGATCCAATATGGCGCACGAATATTTCAAAATATTATTGAATCTGCTTGAAACGCGGTATCTAGGGGGTTTCAAGGGCGCTGATTCCGAGTCTGGCCTCAGAATTCGAAAAAACAAAATGGTGGTTTCAATATGGCGGACGAGTATTTCAAAACATTATATATCGTATCGGCCATTTTGTCTTGTGGAATTCTGACGTCAGATTTGGAATCAGCGCCCTCGACAACTCGTAGATACCACGTTTCGTATAAATTGAATAATTTTTTGAAATACACTTCCGCCATTTTGTTTTTTAGAATTCTGACGACAAAATCGAAATCAGCACCCTCAGAACCCATACATAGATGTCATTCATAATTTTTTCACTAATTTGTGCTATCTCTCTTCGTTTTGATCAATCCGAAATTTCAGCAAATTCAACACTTGGGCGACCACGTTTTAGAGGCTTAGGGTCAAGAGTTTCCAATCTCAATTCAGGAACGAGAAAATTCGAATTCAGTCAATCTGCATTATATGCTTCAAATCTTTCTTTAATCCTACGGGAGGCTTTGTATTTATTTTTTCTCTTTGTAACGAGAGTTGAAACAGAAACTCTCAAACGTTCGAAGTCTTCAGTTTTTACTTTTTGTCTTTCAATATTCAATTTATCCAAGATATACTGAACACCACTCTCTCTTCCTTCATCATTTGAAATTTTTTCCAAGACCTCACGTTTCGTAAATGGTGTCATATTTAATGATTGAATGAATAAATCAATTAATATTCATTTATCAATAAATTCAAATGAGGCCGAAAAGCGGACGGCAAGAAACTATAAGCTTCGTGCAGCTTTCAGTTTCTAAGAAAAAGTACATGTCGGGTATTATGATAATCTAGCATCTTTTGAAGAGAAGAACAAGATGAATCTATCCATTCGAATCTCGTCTAATATATATTTCAGAAAAGACACTGCAAAAATCCAGCGCTAGTCATGGAGACGAAATTCCACTAGAGTCCTGCGAGAGGGAGAGGCGCTTGCAAGGTCAGCGGAGTTGCGATATTTACGATTCGGTACTATAAGAAACCACAAGCATGAATGAGAAGAAGAACGGTTTGGAAAGTCCCGAGATAGTCTGAAGGCCATTGAGGGTGCCCCCTAAACGGCCAGTATAGCGGGACTCCAGTGTATGTGATAACTTGCAGTGTCGCGTGCTGTTACGCGTGGACGGCTCCATGCATGAGCGCCCAGTTATTCGCTGTTTCTTCAGCAGGATATGAATTCGAGCAAAAGTGAGCAACCCTGCGTTAAAGCAGACTTATCAACGAACCCACTGGTACCTTACTTTTTGGATGTGAAGGGGAATGCCGGGGAATGATGTTTCGACAGCAGGCGTTGCGGGTAAAAATCGAATATTTTGTGAATAAAACATATGAATTTTAAAATTTTAGACGGGTTTTGTAGCTTCTTCGCCATTTCCTACATTTACTGATCCAAAATGGATTCAAAAAAATCAAAAACCGATTGCTTTTCGATAAATATCATAAAATGTATCCCTTCTTTTTAGGCCCCAAGTATAGAAAATCAAGTTTCATTTTTCAACTTTGACTATTTCTCAACGAAACACAGGGCATCTGATTGATAAGAAACTCCAAATACAGATACTTCAAGGTGTGTGAAAGTCGAAAATATATTCAATTGACTCAAGTACGGACGAATAATGCGATGTAATCACGTTGGAAGTGATAAGCGCTAAGCGTACGGGCAATGCGCTAAGCGCTTGGGAAACGCACAAAGCGTTCACATAATTGCATGGTATTGAGCTTCAAACGTGAAATTCGATTTCGATTATCAACAGGCGTTTGGTAGTCTGAA
>CAKNWT010329600.1:0-28174 GCA_932066315.1 Andricus coriarius | reverse complement strand
TATATATATATATATTATATATAATTCGAAAAATGTATATCAAATCATAAAAATTTACACAAAAGCTCCTGCAATAGGTATAGCATTAAAAAATTAACCCCTAAAAAGAATATGGTACCACGCGCGCTATGATCTAGTAATGGCTAAAAAACGAACTATATCTTGTAAATTATATACATTTTAAAGAAAAATATTGTACACAAAAATTTCGATCTCAATAAATTACACATTTTTTCCATAAAACATGTTTTTGCGTAGTCCACAGTTTAAGAGTAACACTACTGTCGGCGAGAGAATTCGAGTCCTCTGGCTTTGACGTTGACAAAGTATGTGAAGACAAAATGCTAGCTCAATGAATGATGGGTGAAAATGTTCTACGTTAATGAGCCAAAAAAAAATATACCGAAAAATTTTTTGCAGCTTACAGACCTGAAAAACTGCTAAAAAGTAAGAAAATTTGACATCTTTTAAGAACAGTGAACTTTGGAGCAGTTTTTTATTGAAAAAATAGTCTGAAAAATCTGAAAAAATTCATGGTGGTACTTTAAACATTTCTCAATAAATTGCCGTTGAAAAATTTGCAAAATATTAAAAATGGTTTGTTTTTTGTACATATATATGCAACTGAACTATCTTCAGTTCTAATGAAGATAATGAAGTGATTGAAATTGGAGATAGTTAGTTGAACTATTTGTAATTATTTACAATTCGAAAGAAGTATGTGCTTCTTCTTGTCTTCCTGCAAATTGCGGTAATGCAAGTCAGGTTTTTATATTGGAAAGCAAGTGTGAAAAACCAGCGGGGTGCCTTTTTTTCATGGGATCGTCCTCGTCTTTCCTCAGCATGTGCTTCCAAGTATTTTTTTAGATATTTCGATGTCTCAAATTAAAAAAAAAACACCCTGTATATTATTATTATTATTATCTTGCAGAGCAAAATGTTTTGAAAGAATAAAATAATAGTTGTAGTTTTTCCAAGATCTTTGAACCTGTTATAAAAGTGCATGATGAAAAATCAACACCTGCCTTCATAAATTAGAAAAACTGCAAGGAATTTTTTATTTTCATCGTAAAAAATAGTGTTACTCTTAGACGACTGACTACATGAAAAAAGGTTTTAGTGAAAATAATAGAGCAAATTTTTAGTAACTTCAGCGTGTCGCTTGAACTATTACATCTTTGTGCATAACCTGATTACTGACATAAGTATATTTAAAGAAAAGGTTGCATTATATCATAGCAATATTGCTTTTCTTATACATGTTGAATGTGAATCTTCTTAGTGAAAAATGTCTTCTTTTAACATTGTTTTTATATCTTACATAGTATCAGAGAAAAATTCGATTTTACGAAAAACAGTCTCCTGGCTACAATATCGGTTTAGCCAGCATAAAATCCATATGTCTTCCTCATAAAGGGATAAATTCACTACAACTGGGCTAAAAGTATAAGCATGGATTTTTTTGGAAAAAAAAACTTCAAAATTCAAATGACTCATAACTTCGGACGTCTTTTTTTCAAATCAGAAAAAGACGTGTCTCTTAATAAAGTATGTTTTAATCTAGGTACTATTGTATATAGTGAAAGGGTAGTAATAAAAACCATGTTTTTCAGAGCATCTTTCTTTTTATGATATTAAATATCACATTCCTTCATTCATACGCAACTAACAAATCTAAAGAAAATAGACATATGATAAATAAATGTTCATACTCATTTAGGACCGTTGATAAGAAACTAAAAGGTTCACTTTTTTCCACAGTTTCATCACTCGATTTTCTTTCTTTATTGCTTGGATATCCCGAGAATTTTTTTAAAGCGTTTTTAACGTTCATCACTACAATTTTTGTTTTAAATAAAAAAGTCTAGTGGTAACATTCAAAACAAGTTTCTCCTCAACTTTTATATTAGCTTCATTCAATTTACAGTACAAATTGAATGAATATTAAAACTATGACGAGAGACTCTAAAATATCTAAGCACGCTTGACACCGATAGTACACATTCATTATATACTTGGATGATGCTAATTTCGTGAAATCCTAATACCGTGATATTTTTTAATATATACGATTTTAGAAAAGTAAGAACATTGGATTGTCGAAACGGAGAATCCAGATTACAGTTTTAAAATCCTTAGACGACATATTTGACTCAATATATTTTCTATCAATAAGAAATATTTATTTGCTGAGTTAATCGAATCAAATAAGATAGCAGAAAATCATTAACAAAAAACTGATTGAGTAAATTAAAATTTTTTGTTTCCAGTAGTAGATTCTTTTTTCAGTATGCTTCAAAAATTCTGGAGTCTATTGTATATCTATATTTTATTTTTAAAATCATTTTTGGTGCTTTCGATTATTTACAGTGCCGGAAGTTGTACTCGGATTTCGCGAATGAATCACCACGTTTTTACGAAATTAGTAAGTGCTTCAGAGAAAATGAAAATACAAGAGTATACAAAAATACAAATCGAGGTTTGTTGCAGAAACTGGAAACGATATGAAAAATGCAGAGAATATCATTAAATAAATTGAACATTATCAGTACCAACTAAATTTACTTTATCTGGTATTTATTTCTAATGCAGAGAAAAGAAAATTAGATTTTTCGTGGTGGTAAGAATACTTGAAAAAAATACAAGTTTTCTTTATCGAATCCAGTTTCTGTTTCACTGTACAACAGAATAAGGTTGAGAGGAATTTTCACTTTTTATGTGCATGCTCTTTGCAGTCATGGGGCTTTTTGGGCCGGAAAGAGATTTAAGAATTCAAAATAAGCCACAAGAGTTTTCTTTATCAAAATCCAGAGGTACTTCAGAACTCCAAGTTATATTGCTTCAAACTTTGAAGAAAAGAATTTCCTCCCCTTCCAGAATTGAAATTTGACAATCTACAAATCTTATGAATTGCAAATTTATAATTAAATAGAAGAAAAAGTTTAAGATTATTTAAAAATCTCAAGTCAAGAAAATCTAAACCGCAAATCGTGATGAAAACCTTTTAAGTCCACACTCAAAACTTTAACGCTAAAAGACAATTTACACTATCTTGGAGAAGTTTAATGAAGAGTCCAAAAGTGCTTGCAAGTTAGACATTTTACCCTAGATATTACTCAACGAAAGATCGGAGTGACAAATCGAACCTGTTATAATTGTCCTCCAGAAATTGGCAAAATGCTATTCATTAAAAAACTCCCATTGAAAATGCACTACAAAACGCAGAAATATACGATGATAATAGAAAACGGAACAATGGTCAATACAAAATTCTGCCTATCAATACAAAAACGTATTTACCAATAAAAAATTCTGTGGATCAATACAAAATTCAACAACCAAGTGCTCTCAGGTTCAACAAGTAACTTCTGTAAACCCAACACTTTGATTTTTGGCTTCAGAACTTCAATTTCGTGGAGTTCTGTGAGACGTGAGTAGTCTTTTAGACTTTCCGAGCGCCATCTACAACAGTAAAACTCGAGCGCACGTTAACGTAATTGCTCGTATCACTCCACACTTATCACACAATAAAACGGGTTCGAAATTTTTCTCGTTTTTAACGTAATATACAGATAGGAAACGTTATCATGGCGGGAAAAAGGTTCGCGACTGATCGCTGCTCGCGGAAATCCTGAGAGACAGCCTGAGTGGATTGTCGGAAAATGTCGAAGGTTTTCTCCTCGAGGGATAAAGCAAGTACTTGCATCGAGAGTTAGGTGAGATTTGCCAATATTCTTTGACTAGAAGGTCGTTTATAAAAGAGTGACTCGGTCCTTCTCTAGTAAACTCCGATTTAGATTTGATTAAGGGAAGGAAGTCTTGAGTAGAAGGTGGAAAATCGTTAGATAGGTGAGGAAGGTTTTCAGGTGCGAAGTCTTTAATTGGCGGTGTATAGTCTCGAATTAAAGATACAGAGCCATCAGTCAAGTCTCCAGCAAAAGTTCGCTTTCTACGAAGACCTACAGTCTCCGCGTCTAAGTATTGAAACATAATCCTCCAACGAGAGTTATTTTTAATTATCTCTGATTCAGTATCGTCCCTTGTACTTCTCAAGCATCGTAGCTTGAGCAGTTTGAGCGCCATGGACGAAGATTTGCATTTGATGCTGTTTAACTGATCGCGGAGATAGGAGATCGATTTGACTAATTTCGATTCTAAGTCGGAATTAGAACGCACATAGTAAGTGTAATTGGGTTCGCGAGGATGACTACATGTGAGTTTCCGATCAGGAATAGAACAGAAATTACGATTAGAAAGCCCCAGAAAGTGCAACATCTCTCACGTGAGTAACGTATCGTCTAGTTCCTCTATCTTGCCTTCTGGTTGGGAGAGCACCTTTCGCAAGACTTTACTAACTACATCCGAGAGGGATTCCTTCGCTCCGGCGTCCAGGAGAGCTATGCATCGCTATAACAAAAGGAAATTAAAGTTTTAAAGGTACGATAATAAATAAGCTAAATATCTTGCATTTTTTCTAGTTTTGAGGTAAATTACACCACAGTTTCACTGTCGCAGTAGAATGTACTGCTTTGTAGAACTTATGGCGGTACGTATGGATGTGAAACACTGGACCATTCAAGTATTTGAAGGGTGGCAGTATGGAACTAGATAACCAATAAAATGGGAATTTTTCTAAAGAGCAACAATCGTCCTAAAAATTGTCCTAAAGAGATTTTAAAGTATTTAAAACTTTCTGTAAAATCGAAATCACTACTTAAAGATGAAACAAAAGTCTGCTCCCGAGCTGAAGTGTTGCTGCATCGAGCCTTAAAAAGTTTGAAATGTTAAGTTGCCGCGATATTAAGTTTCTTTATACTTGTTAATAAAGTTTGATGTAAAAAAGTTAGCCAATTCCGAGAAAATCGAGCGAAAATCTTGAGATTGAAAATTTCACAGGTTTTCTAATTCGAATTTGGATAGCGATTAAAAATCGAATTTTTAATTTTTTGACAAAATAAAAATATGGTCCCGAGATATGCAAATGCTAAATAAGAGTGAAAAAGGTTTGATCCAACTATGTTACTCTGTTCCGAAGAAAATTCCAAATTAAATATCGAATTATCACAGTATGACAGACATTTCTCGACTAAAAAAATAATTTTAAAAATTTCAGTGGTAAAACATGTAAAAAATCATCACTACGTTAAAATTCCAACTAAATTCCGACTAAAATTTTATTACATTTAAAAAAAAGTGTTGTAGCAAAAAATGATATTTCGAAAAATCCTTTTACATGTGCATATTATTTTTTAAGAATTTCCCATGGAATAAACCAATTTTCGATAAATATGTTGGTTACCTAGTTCCGTACTACCATATGGTCGATTTATTGGTCCTTGAATAAGCAATTTTGAAAACATTCAAGCTCAAAAATAATTTGTTACGTTTTTTAAAACCGTTTTTTGAAAAACTCATCTGCCGTGTTTTAGAATATAAATTAGTAAACAGATTTCTATTCTAAAGTTTTTGGGTTCGCTGAATCTGAATGTTATAACAGTATTTCAAATTTCAAGAAGGCTAATCTAATCACAAATACATTCTTTGATTTCTTAGTTTCATATTTTCATACTCTCTTGGATTACCCTTAATTTAGAAAAAATATTTTTTAATTTAAGATCGAAAATAAATCTGTTTCTTTTTCAAGAATGATGTTATGCAAAATGAGCATGAAAAAAGATTCACAATTAAAACCCAGACTTCAAACTACCTCACTTTTCGGCTCATTAGAGACAAAAAAATAACAATTGAAAAAAGAGTGAGAAAAAAGGAAAAAGTCAATTCGTTCCGATCTGAAGGGTTTGCTCATGAATATTATAAGAGTTCTTTTAATTGAGTCCAACTATTTTTACCTCAATTTCATGAAAAAAATATTTTTATTTAAATTTTTGTAAAAAGGATGTATTAAATATTAGCATTTTTAGAAACACATTACAATAGGGTTGTTTCACAATTTTAGATAAAATAATATTTTAATAGATAATTTTAATCTAAGCTCAATGTGCGTTCTAAATTTTTTTCTGTTGAGTTGTTCAACAGAAAAAAATTATTAAAAATTGAAGGCGGGAAAACACTTATTCAAATTGGTGTCACGTGGGTGTCACGTGACTCATAGGTTCTCATAATTAACAATGTGATGATGTGGCTTTGATGGAAAATGGAAACGATGGAAACTAATGAAATTTATGATAAAGAGGTTATGTCACCTAACACTTTCATTTCCACTCCTCGTATTTCTGCACTTGCGAAATCACAATCACCACAAATATCTCTATTTTCGGGAAATTTCTGCTATTGGCTTTTACGAAACCATCCTTTGACATTTGTTTAAACAATATTTTGAGACTTCTATTTTCGACGTGCAGATAACCAAAACAAAACATCGGCACAGAAAAAGATATTTGAGAATCACTGACACATAAGCTGTGATTGGTGGAAAATCAGACCCCTTTGACGTCAGAGGGGCCCTCCAATCAAAATCGTGATAGAAAATTCATATTTCAACATTAAATTAAAAATAGTAAACAATACGTAACAAATATTTTATGGGTGTTTTTAAAATTAGAATTTTATAAGCTATAAGATCCATTCATTGGAAAAGTGATATCTGACTTTGGAAACAACCCTATTATTTGTTTCTTTTCCTGTTTTGAAAACATAATAATCTAAATAAATTGGTTCTTGAACTTTTGAATATTCAAAAAATGTCCCAAAACATTCTAAAATATCTCAGGAATATCGAAATATCCGCTTTCTATCTTAATATTTTTCTGTCTCTGTTTCAATTTAAGAGGGTAGTCAGGTTTAAATTACCTTTTTTTAGATAATTCTTTTTTGCATTTATTGTTATTTGACATTTCAAAATTTTGTATATGTTGTAGGAAATGTTTTTGACCACAAAAAAAAAAACAAATATTGTAATTCTTTATTAACATCCGGCCGAAATATGGGTAACCGGAAACGTCATGTTGAAAAACGGTCGCCACGATTTCTCAATTTTGGATCATCCGAAAAACAAAAACCTAGTTGATTCTTAAAGAGTACATAAGTGGCTATCGCATGAACCTCAATTATAAAAAAATATTGATAAATAAACAAATGATTAAAGTTTTTGTTATTTTTCGTTGTTTTTCACCTTTTTCAATATTAAATAATGTGTCAAACTGTTAATAAATATTATGGAAACTCATGACGGAGGTTCATGCGATAGCCAAGTATTTTCTGAACATTTTCATTAAAATTTGAATTAAATCGGCCCGGTCGATCGGCTGGAATCATGGCTACCACCAACAAAAAAATTGCGTCTTCCGGTCACCCATATTTCGACCGGATGTTGATGAAAAATTACAATATTTGTTTTTTTTTTGTTTGGTAGTCAAAAACATGTCCTACAACATATTAACAATTATGAAATGTCAAATAAAAATTAATGCAAAAAAAAATGATCTAAAAATAGGTCACTTAAACCTGACTACCCCCATAATATTCGCGCCTCTTTTTTACGCAATGCAAGTCCATTTTTTTCTACATTTTTGTCAAAATAATAGTTGTATTTTTTTTTCTTTAATTCACTTTTCTGTAAACCAGCTCATCCCTCGTATATTCATGTCTACATTTTTCTATCCTTATCATTGTTTTTTCACGACACTTTTCTGTAGCATTATGAATAAACATAATTTGCCTATTTTTTCGGCGCACACACAGGCATACATCCGGAAAATTGTTTAGAAAATCGTATAGGACACTTTTAAATTGAGGAATGTTTAATTCAACGAATTAAATTTTTGTCGTAATTTGTACCACTACAAAGCTTCCTCAACGAGGAAAAATTAATTAAATAGCCTTTTAGCTTCCATTATTAATTTTTCATTAACTAAAACAATACATTTTGGAATATATGCATACCTGATGTTCCTCATCGCCCTGCTTTAACCTTAGAACTGCAATGAGAGCGAGTTCACTGTTGGCTTTAACATAGCCGTTCTTCTCTTTCGTACCATTGACTAACATGGGAAGTAGTGACTTTAGTAGATCCGGTGACATTTTTCCAGATAGTACATTCCGCGCGAGATGTATACACACCCTTGCTAGTAATTGCTTGACGTCATTGCTGTTGTTATTCATTGACTAGAGAAAAAAATATGGCAAAATTAGTATTCAAGTTTTATAAACTAACTACATGCAAGTTTACAAAAATCAATGCAATAATTACAAAAACAATTAGACTTATCCTAAAAGTTTGTATAACAAGGTAAAAATACTCTACAATAAGAATATTAAATTAGATTTAATGCTTTCACGGTGATTTACTATAATACATTTAAAGGAGGTTTTGCGGGTTTCAATCGTGTGCAAAACTACAAATCTTATCAGATTGCGCTCGTGGTCAGAGCGTCCCACCGTGGGGACTGGTCGAACTTGATCGGCCAATCATGTCTTTTTTTAAAACCCCGAGAGGACAGAAAGCCAAATCGGATTGGCATTATATCCATTGTCTCTATTAATGTTATTAGGGTGTTTTTAAGATTTCGATTGCTTCTCTGTTTTCTTGGAAAAATATTGTACGTTTTTGCGATAACGGTTGTTTTGTCAAATAAAATGCTATGTCCTGTTTCGATATGATGCTCAGCCCGACTACTCTCATGTTCCTTTACACGTTGGCTTACCACCCTCTCGGTTTCTCCAATATAGATTTTGCTACAAGAACAAGGGATTTCATATACTCCCGGATCACTGAGAGGTGCCTTTTTATCTTCAGGGTTGTTTAGAGTTGTCCTATTTTCGCAGGCGGTTTAAGCATGGTTTGGATGTTGTATTTGTTGAGAATTCTTCCTATTAAATGTAGGGTAGGGTGGTGGTCGTTTTTCTCTCTTTCTTTAGTAGGTTGTGTAGACAAGTTTTCTTTTCAGTGTATTTTCTTATTGCTTCATCAATTTGTTTGTTTGTGTAATCGTTTTGTATTAGGATTTGTTTAAAGTTTTGTAATTCCTTTTGTAAGTTATCTTTATCTGTTACGGAGACAGCTCTGTATACAAGGGAGTTGATGACCGATTGCTTTTGAGGTGGGTGGTGGTGGGACGAAGCATCTCGGTAACTGTTTGTATGGGTGGGTTTTCTGTAAACTTCATGTGTTATCAGATCTTTTGTAAACTAGTATGTCCAAGAAAGGCAATTTTCCGTTTTGTTCAATTTTCACGGTGATCTGGATATTAGGGTGCAATCGATTGATGAAATCGGAAAACTTGTCTTTCATCTAGTCCATGTCTCCAGATGACAAAAGTGTCGTCAACGTAACGGCACCAAAATTCAGGTTTAAGCTTGGATTGGTTGAAGATTTTAGTTTCTAGATTTTCCATAAAGATGTTGGCTATTACAGGTGAGATTGGAGATTCCATTGCTGCTCCTGAGGTTTGTTCGTAGAATTGGTTATTGAAAAAGAAGTAAGTATTATTGAGACAGTGTTCTAGCAAAGGTATGAGATTGGAGGGGAAGTTTGCAAAGGATTTAATAATGTCGATTGTATCAGAGATAGGTACTTTTGTAAAGAGAGATACTACGTCGAAACTCACTAGGATGTCTTGGGGTTAAACGTGAATCTGTTGTATCTATATGATAAAGTCAAAAACGTTTTGGACGTGTGTGATAGAGTTTCCTGTGAAAGGATTCAGTCCTTTGGCGAGGAAGCGTGCTAGGTTGTAAGTTGGTTAGTTTATTGCGCTGACGATCGGTCTCAGTGGAATGTTGTTTTTGTGGATTTTTTGGAGTCCGTAAAGTTTTGGATAGATGGGATTAGTAGGTATTAATTTAGATATTGTTTTGCTGTCAAGTTTAGAGTCTTTTAGAAGGGGTTTTGTTTTGCTGACTACTGGTTTTGTGGGGTCTTTTTTAAGTTTTTTTATATGTATCTTCAGTTAGAAGGTCCATGATTTTGTTGTTATAGTCTTATTTATTCATTATTGCTGTTATGTTGCCTTTATCTGCGGATTATATTATGTCTGTATTCTGTTTGAGTTCTTTCATTGCTGTTTTTTCTTTCTTGTCCCACGGTGAGGCGCTGTGACAAATCGCAGGCATTGTAGAGTGTATATATAAGAACAACATAACCTGAAACTCAAGTGTCAGGTTAGCCTTGAAGGAGTGAACTGCAATGCTCACGAATCAACGGCAAGATTCGTAGTTTTGCACACGATTGAAACCCGAAAAACCTCCTTTAAATTATTATTAAATCAGTATATAAAAAACAAGGAGTATTCACACTGCGCATTGAAAATTGGTAATCAGTGAGATTCCCAAAGTAAATGGCCTCTTATCTTAAACTGAGGTAATTACTCACTCTAACGAAGGGTGTCAGAATTTGTTGCGGAATTGGTAGACCTTCAAGCATTAGATACTGGAAAAGGTATCCACATGCACGCACACCGTTCATAGCAATCTGAGTCCTATCAGCAGACAAGTAAGAAAGGATAACTTTGCAGACTCGCTCTTTGTCCTTTTCAGTGTAAATCGTAGCTGGAGCTTCTTTGAGCGCTACAAAAAGAGCCGCTGAGCGACCATGTCGCAGCATCCAGTCGGCATTTACATCATTGCCTGTGTAGAAAACCATAATTAAAAGTTATTATTAAATTGGCAAGAAAATGAAAAGTATAAGTTCAAAGAATGTAATTCGTACATAACAAATGATCATTGAGTGCCGCTGTTAGCTGGTCAGGACTAAGCCACCTCAAGAGTGCTCCATAACAACCTGCCACCGCACTCCTCGTCACGTCCTCCGGATGTCCCAGCATTCCAGTCAAAGTTACAAAGACTTGTTTCTTCAAAGGTTCTGTCATTTTATCTCCAGAAGGTGTTATCACTCCACGCAGAGCTTGCAACATCGTTTCCCTAATAAAACAAAAATTTTAAAATTATATAAAGAAATATTTTCTCACATGAAAAGGAGGAGGGTGGCGCAATATTTTTAACATATCAGTAAGATACGAAATTCATCTATCCCGGGATCAAGGAATTTATATCAGGGTAAGTAAAGGGTGTGTAGAAGGGATATATTTTTAATCAATCTAGAAGTCGCATGTTGTTTATTTAAACATCCTACTCGTTCCACATCACGGCTTTGATATGGGTCGCTGATACAATTTCTCTAGCAATCACCCCAAGTTGAGAGCTTCACAAAGTCATTGTTTATGACGGTTCACGCAGAATCTTGAAAATTAAATTTTCAAAACTGAATAATTTTAAATTTGAGGCCTTGGAAATAAAATTGTTTTAAAATTATGTATTAAAAATTGCCAATTATTAAATAAATCGTTTGAATGCTTTAATTTTAAACACTTCATTTAAAGTTCTTCATTCTAAGTTAAAATAATAATAATGTTTTATTTTAAAAGATTATTATTATTTTAACGCAATTCTATTACTAGAAATTTATTATTTATTATTAGTAGAAATTGTTAAATTTGAAACGTTTTCGATTTCCAGGTCTCATCATCTAGTCCAGTTATGAATCTTCCAATTTGAAATGATTTCAAAATTGAAATTATTGTACAAAGCTTCAATTCAGAATTTAAAATGGTTGAACTATTAAACCTTTGGGTTTGAAACAGTCCTATTTTGAACAATTGAAATTTTTAACGTTTCAATTTTGAAAATCCCTTAAACTTTAACAGGCTTAGAATATGTGTTTTTTCAAACCAGAATATACTAAAAAAATATTTAACATTTACAACACGAAGAACAGCTCTCGGACAATAAGGGAAAAGCATAAAGCAGAATATTCAAACGATATAACAATTTTAACAAATAAAACTGTTAAGACTTTTTGTGTCAATTTGAGATATAGCCACAAATTTAGTATTTTTATTTATAAATATTTCTTTTTATATTGCCATCACTACCATCAGGGGGGAGGGGGGTCCAAAATATTTTGTTACGACTTGCTATCTTCAGGAGGGGAGGGGTTAAGATAGTCAAATCAGTTTTGCGTTTATGGACGGCCCCCGACATTAAAATTTTTCAGGGATCAAAATTACCTAATTGCTGGATCGTCCGCGGTTTTAATTCCAGTATGCAGTTCTGCAAACAAGGGATCAGTTCGAGTGTGAATAACAATGAGATTGCTCAGTGCGTAGGCTGCTTTAAGGCGCACTTGTCTGTTGCTGTCATTTAACGCTTTCAAGAAAGTGGTCTGCAGTTGAGGTAAGAACTGTTTCAACATCACTCCCACCTGTACAAGAACATGCAAGTTTAAAATCGCTAATACTAGAAAAGGACTGATACTAAACTATTGTTATAACATTATATATATATATATATATATATATATATATATATATTTTTTTTTTTTTTTTTTTTTTTTTTTTTTTTTTTTTTTTTTTTTTTCTCCCAGGATTCGAATGAGCGGTCCAGTAATGTGAACGACACTAGGTTGCAAAGCCGTAGCACTCGTGAGTTTTATAACTTCGCCCAATCCTTGCGCAGCTTGTTCTTTGACCTCCGGAACACCGTTAAGAATAGCTTCCCTGAATATGGGCAGAATGGGTGTAATTCCTTTCGGAAGACAAAAACCAGGCAGAAGATCTTGACCTTTCAGATCAGAGGCTGCGAATCGAACAGCCTGTCTAATGTCCTGTACGTAGACCATTTGCTCGTTTGCTGGCACAGTCTATAAAAGAAAAAGGACTTGATCAAATATTCTTGGTAAATTCGTAAATAACACAATACTTTTCGGCTTGTGAAATTATAATTCTGTGCTACATAATTTATTTTCATAATGACGGTTAGTTAAGTTGTCAATATTAACCGATGTTATTCTCTTTTATATGATTAATTAATGAATCACTTTTAAAAAGAATTTCAATTAAGTTTGAAGGGATATTTTTGTAAAATAATTTCATGCAGAATATACAAAAATAAAATTAAATTAAACGAGACTTTATACAATTTTAATTACATAATCTAACGACGTAACTGGTGGTCAACTATTATTATAATATAATATTTTAACGTTTTGATATTTATTTAATAACAAATTTTTTACAACAAAAATTTCTGCTTTTTTCAGATAATAATTACGTGTATTTTTCTTTTTTATGGTTCAAAATGGTATGACATTGCTTGTCTTTAAATTTCATTTTTAAAAAACTACAAGTAAGTCTATAGCGTGAATACTTTTAAAAGCTCTATTTTTAGTGCTACTGAATCTAACTTAAAATACAATTTTGAAAACGAATTTCGGAAAAAATTCTTATTTCAAAAGTGCCCTGTATGTGGAGGATTACCCATATAAGTTAATTCAAAATTATACAATTTTAAAGTAGTGGCACATAGCATTCTGAAATTAAAAATTGGAAACCTCCAAAACTGAATAAGTTCAAATGTAATGCCAATAAAAATTAAATAATTCTAAAAAATCATCAAGAACTTTACATTTTAAATTATTTTTATCCTCAGCAATACTAACATAACCAAATTATATATTTTTAAATTTATAACGTTCTTGAGTGAGCATTTAAAAATTAAGAAACTTCAAACAAATATTTTCGAATTTAAGCTTTTGAAGCTTAACAACTTTTGTTTTAAGGACAAATTAGGGTCTTGAAACTAAGTCGATAAAAACTATTAATTTTAAAATTGTGCATCACGCTTTTTAAAATTGAATCATTTTAACCTAAAGTGTCAAAGTAATAACTGGAAATCAATAATAAAGCTTTTCCATCCAAGGGAAACAACTTTATGTAGCTTCAAGTGGGAAAACAAATTTATAAGATGTCAAACTTCCGTACAGAGCAATTCAAGCTCAAATCATTTGAAGAATGTTATCTATTGTTAGTAATTTTTATGAAAATTCTAGTATCCGTTCTCTTATGTATTGAAAGAAAAACCAAAAATAATTAATGCAAAATTCAAAAAACTTGAGAGATATTTAAAATGAAAATTTTTGAAATATTAAAAAATGAATTATAAAAACTTGTTGGATTTTTCAAAAACAAATTTGAATTTTTGTTCAAATATTTTTTCAAAACTGCGCCTTATTATGAATAATTTAAAAAACGATACAGCTCAATATCATTTAAATCGTGAAAGTTAAGAAAGTTCAAAGAAAAAAGGACAAACATTTTCAGATACTAGAATTTTCATCAAAATTACTAACAATAGATGACATTTTTTAGATGATTTGACATGGAATTGCTCTACACTAATAAACTTTCACATTGACATGACAGAAAAAGTCACGAGACAAGAAACATGCGAAAGACGAGCAGAAACATAAGAGCTTCAACGTGAACGAATTAATTCCAAGATTTTTATTATTAATTAAGTGTATACTCTTTTCTTGCCTACCTTTGTTACAGCAGTAAGCGCTTCCCAACTCATCATCAACACATCTTTGTCCTCATCAGTGAAAAGGTGAATAAGCCCTCTAAGTAGTTGAGGAACATATTGGCTATAATCTGCTCTTGTATCTCGGCAAAAGGCACACAAAAGTGTTGCCGCGCTTCGCCTTATCGGGGTTTCCTTGGACCTTGTCGCTTCCATCAATTGATCCATGACAGTTCTGACTCCAGTTTCATCCGTAACGGAGAGAATTACTGCTTGACAGTATTCTAACTCTTGCATCTCGTTCGGAGTTCCCTGAGAGCTGGATAAGGCCGTTAATAAAGCGGGTAGAATCTTATGAAGGAATCTTGTTAGAGCTTCACCAGCAACGCTCACTAGAATTGATAAAGCTTTCGTGTTGACTGGCGGTGATGTTAATTGCGGAACCAAGTAAGGTAAAACGACGCGGGACTTGATTGCCATGACTTGGCGTAGACCATCCAAAGTATTTTCGGCCTCTGCTTGATCAGGCGAGCTTAGCTGAACTAACATTGCTGGGAGAATATCGTCCAAGGCTCGAACGCCGACGGTTGTGTGTAGACTGTCGAAGGTCTTAGCAGCTGCTTGTCGAACTTCAGGAAGCGGATCGCAAAGAGCTTTCCTAACTGTTGGTACTAAACTGTTGACAAACGTAAGGACCATGTCCTTGCTGGTACTAGCCATTATTTCAGAAAGACCAATACAAACACCCTGCCTTTGATCAGCTTGTTCACTTTGCAGACCTCTCTCCAAAATAGGAATGATTTCCGGCAACACTCTCTCTCCCAATTTCCTGACCAGATCTCCCAACGTTCGTGCTGCCACTTGTCTCTTATCGTAGCTAGTGCTGGCCAAGCATCCCAAAAGTAAACTAAATAACGTCGGAAGTATTTCCCTCAAAGTTTTTGGCGTGTTAGTGACTACCACCTTCCAAACGTGAAGAGCTGCTTGTCTAACCATGAGAGCAACATCTGATCTTCCCATGTAAAGTCCAGCCAAAACCCTGTTCCTTCTTTCGGCTCCGAGAGCTTTAATGATCGCCATATGAGACTGTTCGGTTCCAAAATTATCATCTTCGCTTGCTGTTTCCGTTGACATTTTACCTGATACTCCAGATATTCTATAAAGTAAATCTCCAAGCAACTGAACTGAAGAGTATCTAATACGCCAGTTATCGTCAAATAATCCCTTCTCCAACTCCGGCAACAATAACATAATCGCTGAATCAGCATAAAGTGTCACGATCCTTTGTCCAGCTCTAAGAGCAGTTTCTCTAACATATTCATTTTCATCTGCCAATGCCTTAAGAATCGGATTGATTATCTGACCAATATAAGGCGTGAATTCCGATGTGAAAGCCGATGGCATGTAGATGAACATCATTATATAACCATCCTTAACATGAGGCGCGATGTCCGTGCGTTCAGCAGTGCTGATAATTTCTGGCATTAATTTATGAAGCTTCTCTACTCCTAAGCCCCTGACGACTTCCGATAATCCCTGTGCGGCTCCAGATCTATCAACGCTACTCGTTTCTGAAGTTAATGTTTGCATCAACCATGGTAGCAGATCCTCGAAACTAGATTCCCCCATTCCTCGGACCATCGCTCCCAATGCTCTCGCAGAAACACTTCGAACTTCAGGAACAGGATCAAGCAAACTTGTCTTTAGTCCAGGGATGATTGTCGGCAAATAAGGAGTCAAATCCTTCTGATCTGTGAGCGAATACATGTTTCCGATAATCTGTGCAGCCATCTTTCTCGTTTCCGTCGAGCGATCCATAAAAGCTCTCTGTACAACGGGCATGATCAACGCTAGTGAAGGCGCATCTATGAAGTGTACGAATTGCGTATCAAGTAAAGTTTGCAAACACGTTGCCGTTTTTCTAGAAGGATCTTGGAGAGCCTTTAACAAAACAGGCACTATCGCCTGAATTTCAGGATTTCTGATGACACTGCCTATGACTTTAAGAGCCTCTGCTCCAGCTTCTTGTACCTTCGTGTGAGAATCGCTAAGGACTTCGATCAGCTTTGGAACGATGCTAGGCAAACAACTGCTCAGTTGTTTTGGCGCACAGTAAGCCATTGCTCCTAATAGTTCTACTGAACCGGTCTTTGTTCTCCAGGAGTCCTCCTCTAGGGCAGCGAGCAAACTTGGTAAAACTAGTTTCACTCCATGAGCAGAGAGTTTGCTCATAACCACTCGGGCGGTGTCATCTGTAGCGGCTCTTACGTATTGACTGGAGTCTCCGAAACAGAGAAGCAAATGTGGGAGCACGTGGACGATATAAGGTTCAAAGAGCCTGCCAAGCATATTACAGAGCATCTCAAAGGCAAATAGCGCCCCTTCCCTATGCCTGTAGTTTTTCTTATCCTGAATTGCATTTGTTAAAGTGGTCATGATATCAAGTTGTTTCAAAGCGAGGATTCCCATGCCTTTGATAAGTCCAGCCAATCCATACGCGGCGCCCTTACGTTCTCCGTACTTATCGGATTTGAGAAGTTGGTCCATGAGTTTGTCCACGATTTTTGGTGCGTCTTCCTTGATGGACGGAACCAAGTGCGGGAGACAGTTAGCTACGGCTTCTTGTACCTGCTGCGAGGGTGTGGAAAGCGCAGAAATGAGCCTCATGACAATAGGTTTGATTCTTGAATCGTCCTTCTCCAAATGCCTAGCAAGAGATCCCATGAGGATGACAACAGATTGTTTGATGGAATCGAAGCTACCGATTTTCGGTGCCTTGTCCATAAAGTCTTCAAATACTGGGAGTAAGGAGGTGATGTTGGCTTTTCCGTGAAGATCTACCGCGGCTACGGCTGCTGTTAACATCTCATTTCGCACGGTAGGATTTCTGTCTCCTAATCCGGTAGAGACGAAGAATTGAACCAAGCGTTGAATTGTTTCAGGTGTTAGCAGCGGAGCGAGTTGGGCGAGAGCGAGGGCGACTCCTCTTCGAGGTCCCCAAGTGTCAATTGGTTGCTCCACGACTCGACCGAAGTCATTTAGTTTTGGTGGAATCATGACTAGTTTTTCTTGATAGAGTTGAAGTAATTTCTCGAGTATCTCTGGCATGAGGTGGGGATCCTTAGTTAATAATTCGGCAAGTGCACCAGCCGCAGCTTGCTGTATGGGTTCGACTGGATGAGCGATATCTTGAATAAGTTCATGGCAAAGAATTTCGCTGTTTGCTTCGAGAGCAGCTTTTTCCCAGAGCTCGTCGGCGAGAATCTTATTTTCCTCGCAAATGTCGGATTTAGCAACCCAGATTCGCCTGGTAAGGCGAAGTAGTTCCGGGTAATCTTCTTTATCGTGAGAGAAGGCTCGATGGATGACGAGAAGTCCTCGAAGCGCGGCGTCTCTTACAGCGGGCAAGGAGTTTTGAAGTGCTCCTGTAAATATAGGTGTAAATTGATATGTGTTAAACAAAAATACATATTCAAAAAGGTCTAATAAAAATAAATTAAAATTTAAAAAAAGACAAATTGTACATTTTCAAATGGTTTAGGTTTCAAATGAAACAATACTGAATAATAATTCAAGCCTTGAAAATGTAACGTTTTTCGTCCAGTGACGAGTGAACACCTTGTACTAGGGAATAGGTTTGAAACTCAAAAGTTAGTATATTGGTCAGTTTGTCTTATTCTGAAATGTACAACAGGGTGTCCAGCGATTCTTAGGAACGAAATTCAAGGTCTTTTCCAGGGTTTTCAGGCCAAGAAGTCAAGTTTTTCCAGGTCTCCCTTTTTTAGATCAAATAATGAAATAACCGTTTGCCATAGACATAAAAAATGAGCCATTTCATTTTTTATTGGCCAACAATTTTTAAAGAAAGCAGAACCATCAATAAACAAATTCTTAATTTTTTGCGAAGGTAAGTCGTGTTTAAAATCCTTAAGATCATTGAAGTTTTTGTGAAATCTATGTGAATTAGTTGAAATCTCTTGAAGTACCTAAAATCTTTGTGATATCTTTAAATTTCTGTGAAACCTTTTGAAATCTTTGTAAAATATTTAAAATCCTTGAAATCTTTAAAATCCTTGAAATCTGAAATCTTTGTGAAATTCTTTAAAAACTTTTGAAATGTTTGTGAAATCTTTGAAATATTTGTCAAAGCTTTCTTTAATCTTTGTTTGTGATATCTTTTGTATTCATTTGAAATCATTAAAGTATTTTTAATTGGTGTAAAATTAAAAAAAAAAGATTTAAAAAAGTTGTCAATTTAAAGTTTAAAATTTAAACTTTTGAAATCTTAGAAATCTGTATTCCTATATCCTTTTCAAAACCTTTTAAAAGTTCTAAAATCTTTGGAGATATTCAAAATGTTTGTGAAATCTTTGAAATCTGGTGTACACGCCTTTTTCAAATCTTTGAAATCCTTGCAATCTTTATGAAATGTTCAAAATCTTTCGGAAATTCTTGTGAAATCTTTGTCAAATCTTTTGAAATCTTCTAAAATGTTTTGAAGCCTTTTGAAATCGTTTGAAATCTTCGAAATGTTTTAAAATCTTTGAAATCTGGCATACTATCTTCTTTTTAAATCTTTGAAATCCTTTAAATCTTTTGAGAGTTTTACAAGCTTTGTGATAGTGTTGTGAAATATTTTTAATCTGGTGTATACGCCTTTAATAAATCTTTAAAATCCGTGAAATCTTTGTAAAATGTTAAAAATCCTTTAAAGTATTTTAAAATCTTTGAAATATTTTGAAACCTTTTGAAATCCTTAGTAATGTTTTGTAATCTGGTGTACACTCAAAACCCGAGTGGATAAACCCTTGAAAATTCCATGGTTCATTCTAATTCTGAAACTGAATTAACATTTAAATTTTCGACTAATAATTTTTATAATTGGTAAGTTGAATATCATAAAAAATGTATACTTTAACATTCTATATTAGCGGAGTCGAAATAAAAAACTTATAGAATTATTCATAATATTAAAGGCTGTTCATCGCAATCTATAAAACCATTGGCAAAGTCTACAAAAAATTCCTAGAAATCTCTTTATTTATTCTGTAATGAGTAAAAGATAAATTATATCTTGATAATTAAAAAACTTTTCAGTAGCAAGATTTCTTCTAAACGAGATGTTTCATAAGAGACTAAAAGATTTAAATTAATTTTCGCATTTCAATAAAATAACTGTTTTCAAAGAAAAAATTTTTAATTCAAGGTTCTCATGAAAAGTTCAAGATTTCCAGGTTTTTAAGGTTCAAAAACAATTCAAGGAGAATTCCAGGTTTTCGAGATTTTCAAGGTCGCTCGATACCCTGTAGAAGTAATTATATTCGAAACTTCTCGAAAAAAATGGCTTGGGCTTTAAGCCCAGCCTCAACATTTTTTAAATTTCGGGTTTATCAAGACAAATAAAAAATATGTGTTTCGAGTATGTTTCATAAAACTGACAGAGACAATGAGTGGACAATGTTATGAAAAGTCTTATATTCAGTCAGGAACAAAACTGACAAGTGCTCGAAATTACCGTTCAAAATAGGTCAAATTAAGTCCTTACGAGTCAATGATTCAATGTCGTCACTCGTCGCTAAGGCAGCACCATCCACTCCACTTCCCGAGTGTGCGACATCCAAAAGACTAGCAACCGCATGTGACTGCACTCTTCCAGTCGTTGTGCTCATAAGTTCAATTATCAGATCAAACATCTGCTTCCTCGGCAACAACCTCGGATGGCGTGGGTCTTTCGGATTTGTTGACTCACCTCGCTGCTTCGCATGATCTTGGACAATCTGCAGTCCCTGCGTAATTACACCATCGTCCTTGCTCGAAAGCAGCGTTTTCTTTACAAACGGAAAAACGTAACAGAAAGCTGGAGCAGAGAAAAGTTGCTTTTGCTTTACAGTATGATGATGAATAAGATTTAATGTCCTCTTAACTGCATTCTCCAATTCTTCCTCCTCCCAACCAGGATCCAAATCACATTGTGGTTGCCGCTGCCGAAGAGTCACGTGCGCCACCAGATCGCTCAGAGTAGGGTCGCTAGATATAGTTACAGTTTTCCGCAAAAGAAGAAGCAACTCCTTCATCGTTGGCGCTGCTAGTGGAGAACCTAAATTCTTCAAAACCACGGGAAGTAGATCTTTCAGATGAAAAGACAACTCTATTCCGTTTCCACGTACGAGGGCGTTGATTAACGAAACCACGTCACTGATCTTCGCGTTCAGCCCCGAAAGTCTTTTCCTGATTACATTCTCTTTAGCCACCTGAGCCTTCAAAGCCTCTTCCTGTTTTGGCGTCAGTTTAGGTTCTTTTATCTTTCCCTCTTTCTTTCTTTTTTCATACAACTCCCTCCGCAACTGGAGCTCCTCCTGTTGCTCCTTGAATGAATAAACTTTACTTTCTCTCTTCATATTCATTGTGTTAAGGATATCGTTGTCATCATTCCCAGGTATAACGCTTTTATCATAGAGCTCACCTTCTGGAGTTAAAAACGTAAAGTATTCGTCTTTAGTAATCCTTAGTATTTCCGAATCGTCTAATCTGCTGACTATCGATGGCAAGAGAGTCGGGAAGATCACGTCTGGAACTAGTGATGCCATTTTAGCAAGGGCATTTTCATAACTTAACGTAGATTTGTATTCTTGTACAAACATCTTCCTAATCTCGCCGCCAAAGCATTTAAGGAAATCCTCCAGCTTAATGTTAAAATTCTTTAGTATGTTAAACCAAAGGTATGGCACAGTCTTTAGAATCGCGGGATGGTGAGCGGGGATTAAGGAATCGCGGATCAGCTGCATCGCGGGTGTTTCGAAGAGGAATGACCCAGAGCAGATCGCTAATAATCCATCTGCAAGAGCTCTTCCGCTAGTCTCTCCAGGCAAATCTTCTTTGCTCTCCGTCTCAGCTTCTGACTTAGTTTTTGCAGTATCCAAAACTTTGTTGAATTCTAGAAGGAGAGACTGAACCGGTTCGTAGGTGCTCAAACCTGTTAGGATCTTCTTAACTAGAGGCGCGCAGCGTCGGCGAGTCGACGAATTTGGCGCTGTTATACAAGTAACGATTGCTCTGTGGACGCCTACTAAGGCTTTCTCGTTTAGTCTATCTGAGAATTCACCGATCAGCCGTTCGCAGAGCTGCATAAGGTGAAAGAGTATTTCATCGCTACAGGCGGAAAGATACTTTTCTGAGAAGAAAATCTGATCGTCGATCGCACTCCAAAGCACACTCTGTTTGTCATTCTCAACTTGGCCTGCTAGAATGAGTTTCAAAAGTAGATAAGAAGCTACAACACCCTCCGTGATGGCAGCAGGCTGCGCGCTTTGCTGCGAGGATCGGCTGATAGCTTGCGTTAAAAGCGGAGCTATGGTTGAGGATTGGTTAGCGATTGGAGCAGTAAAAAATAATTTAATATATGCAGTCCTAACTCCAGCCGTCGAAGTCTTCGCGGCCATTCCTGTCTTGAAGATGTCAATCACGTTCTTCGGGATCTCATTGACGAATTTGCTGCACCAGAGTCCCATCATTTCGACTCCGTGAATCAACGTCTTCTCATGAACTTCAGTTTTAAGAACTTCTATGAAGTGTCCGCAGGCTGTCGCTGCGAGCTTTTGTACGGTGCTTCCGCTGACAGAATTATAACTGAGATTCCCGGCGCCTTGGAGAACGGAAATCTTATGAGTCGCGACCGTTAGTTTTCCTTCGGAACCATTGAAAACGGAAAATACGGAAGCAAGAAGGCTTTCAACTGCTGTGGAGTCTGAGCACTGAAGAGCGAGACGGCGACAAGCATCTGCAGCTTCTTCGCGCACAAGGTCTTCTTTGGAGTGAAGGTTTGCAAATAAGCCTTTGCTTATGTCTTGACTGTAGCGACTTAGGTCGAGGCTTAAACCGGTAAGAATATGACCCACTGACTCGATTATGATTTCTGGATTTCGAAGCATTGATTTTTGTAGCGCCGGCAGTAATTGGTTTTTAAAATCATCATGGGATACTCTATGTAAGAGATGGACAGCTGAATCGACCACACAGAGCTCTGGCTTCTTTTTGCAACTGATGCACACTTTTATGAACGCGTCGAGAGTACCGTTCTGCAAAAACAAATCAGATTGTATATATAATAGGATTGCAAAATACAAATGCAGAGGAGTTTGTAAGCAATGTTAAATATATCTCGAGATTATACGTGTATGGGGGCGTCCATATATCACGTGGCCCTAAATTGAGGGTGGCGGGTTCTTAAAGCCGATCACATAATATCCTTAAATTATAAATTGAAATAAAGTCGTAAATTAAACTTAAAATTAGTAAAATACAAAATAGGTTTAATTAATACAATGAACAGTAAAGTGTTAAAATCCTTTTCAAGATACTCTGTTATTTTTCAAAGTCACGTGAGAATGGAGGGGGTGGGGGTTCAGCAAAGAAGAAGTATTGTATTTTTCAAAGTGAAATCTTTTTTTCTTCATTGTCCTGAACTATTCGCTTTCTTAAACGTAATCTTTTTTTTTCTATTAGTAATTTTGTGCATCTGAAAGTATATGTTATTACAAAAAATGTAAGACCTTAGAAATTTTAATCGGTTAATTAAAACCAAAGATACGGATTTCTCGAGAAAAAGAAGGTACACAAAATTTCAAAGTTCCGTTTCTTTTTAATACATCGAGTAACAGCCAAATCCTATTGAAACACAAAAATTCTTGTGATTACTCGGCTCTTGTGATTACTCGGCACGGACTCCAACCTCTACAAAAATACCACTAAAATTATTTTCTATAGAGAATTTAAATATCATTCTTTAATTTTCAGGACAATTTACCGTCGGAAAGATAAGCTATTTCACAAAAACCATTTGATGTATCTTTTACAAAAAAACTTTATTTCAAAATAATTCCCCAGCATTTCTCTGACCAATTTTTCGTTTTCTCTGACCATTGATATTAAAAAACCAGAATTGGAATCTTTTGCCAATTTGACTTTTTATACATTTTTGTACAATTCATAAGCCTACCCTTCAAAATAGATCTCGATTATTCCCTGTTTTTTCCCTTATTTCCAGGTTATCTCTAACCTGCGGCTACTTTGTTATTAATTATTCCCAAGTTTTGCTCTTTTTGAATCTAAAGTTACTAGCATAATTTTAAATTTCCAGAAGTGCTTAAACATCTGCAAATCGTTCAAAAATTGTACAGTTTCATGTGATATTAAATGACATTTGAAGTAATTTTGGATAATCTTTTCTAGGGTAAAGGAACCAATTGCCGAGGAAATGGTCAACCTGAAATTTTATTATCCTCTTTCTCATAGACAAAAACTCCTATAACTTTGAAACTTGTTTGTCTGGATAGAAAATGTATCCAACTTTAATTTCTGTATGTATTTCTATAGATAAAATTAAAAATGGAGATTAAAATAGCGATAAAAAGACAATGTGTCAAAAACAGCATTTCTCGATGTCCATTCCCTAATCGCTGGAGTGCTGAGAACCATTTGTCGAGGATATGGCGCGAATTCGCGCCATATCCATATCCTTATTTAAAAAAGGAAAAAAAAACAGTAATGCTCTAATTCACAAGCTCACAAAATCCCTGAATTAATATATATTTAAATGTAATAATCCTCAGATATAATCATGAAGCTTAATTTTAATGTAACCTAAAACGTGCTCTCGCCATTCATAATCGACAATTGGTTCGCAAACGATAATTTCGAAAGCACCATTTCTCGAGCCGAGCCCTCGAGAAATAGAGTTATGAAAATAATTGTCCCCAAGTATCCGATGTTTTATTTAAATTAATACTACATCCAATATTTTCAAATAATCTACTCAGTTAGATTCTACTCAGTTAAAAAAACGCTTGATTCGTCCCAATCATTGTAGTAACATTTAGATATAAAGAATAAATCAAGAAGTAACTGAATTTGCAGTTTAATATGTCTATCTAACCACCGTAATATATTAAGAAAATGGCGACTTTCCGTAAAGTTCATGAAGGACTCTATTACAGATATTAAATTCGAAATGAATTTCTCTTCTACAAATATTGCATTTTTAGAGTTTGCAATTTTGAGTACCTACATTATTAGAATATTAGCTTTATTGCAATATTGATTATGATTCACTATTTATCGTCAAAAATATCTGGCGATCCTCGACAACTGTTGCACCTTCGGCAATTGGTGCCTTTACCCTACTAAGAATTAGAAAAAAATGCTGATATTAAAATAACTTCAATGACATCTGTCAGTCATCCCGTGAGTATCAGCTGTAAATCTTACATTTATAATCTGAGTCGTGAAAACCTTAACAATTTGAAAATTGTAATCTTACCAAATTGCATCACTTAAAATGGAGATGAATCCAAAATTAACAAATTTCAGTCTCAAAGAATAATAATGTTGAATTGCAATTGATGTACACTGAATTTTCGCAAAATTAAAAAATATATATTTAGAGGACTCTCAAACTTATTTTTCCAAAAAATTCTGATTTTATTTTTATTTCTGCTATTCAGAGATTCTATTACTTCGGCACGCATTTAAGTATTTTGTAAAAAAAATTTTAAAAATCCATTACAGCAACAATTAAAATAAACTAAGCAATTTTTTTCAAAAATGGGCTTGAAACCACTAAATATATATTTTTTTAATTCTGCCAAAAAATCTGGGTGATGTATTTTACTAAAAATAAAACAATGGATGTATTCCAAGGTAAACTAAATCCATTAATAACAACAATTAAAATAAAATAAGAAACTTAAAAAAAAGAGCCTTGAGGCCCTTGAATTTCTTTAATTCTGTTAAAATTCAGGGGACAATCTGAAACCAATAAATAATTATCTCACTGTTGAGCGTGACTTTTACAGCAGAACGTGTTATTTAAATAAATAACACGAGAATTCTAGATCAATCTAAAGTATCTATACCTTACACCTATATACCCGTCCACACACTACTCCTTTCCAACCGAGAAATTCACGCCTAGCCCGAAAGGGAAACGGCTTAATGGTATGATATAACGAACAATAGTTTTACCTAGAATTTTTCATAAATTTAAAACGACTTCTTTTTGTAGTTTTCTGCATCTCAAATGTAAAAATTTCAAAGGTTGGAAATGAGAAAAAATTAGCATTTTTCAAAATTACCGCCAAAATGTAGCACAATCCCAGCGTAATTTTATAATTAATAATATACGAATGATTTTGTCTAAGAATCAAAAAACTCACCTTAAGTTTCTCGGCCAGTGCATCCTGTTTGCTCTCCACCAAATATTTCATAAGAAGACTAGACAAAACAATGACGCCACTGCTTGCCTCCAAACTGCTTAAATTCTCTACGTATTTTTCCTGGATACCGCTAACAGCGTTCCACTGATTTACGAGGAGGGTAAACACTTTTCTGGATAGTTTAGTATCTCCTGAAGCCAAAGCAGCGGCACTCAGGTTTGCTTGAGCTTCTATTAATTTTGGCAGCTCTGAATAATTTGATTCAGGTCCTTTGCTGATTCCATGAAGGACAATTAATGTACTCCATTTTAGGGCGAGATGTGCTGTCAATGCTGTGTTGTGCCTAAAAAAAAGATAAGGTGAACGATTTTAAATTATTATCTAAATCCTTAATAGAGTGGAAAATACTTTTTATTCATGAACAATACGAAACATTGTGGAATGTAACTTACGAGGGTACTACATTTTTATGCCAGTTAGCTTGTTCTGAGACAACACTTGACATATGCTTGACAGCTGCTTCAGATTGTTCTTTTAATAAAGAAATTATCAAGTTTTTCACGTAGGATTGAGAGGTGGTATCCCTGTAGCGATGTAAAGTAATCGAAGTAACTTTACATATTCCGCCAACGAGCTTTTCGTTGATGCCTTAAAAATAAAACATTTTTGTATATCAATGTATTGGATATAAATGATCTAAAAATAGAAACATAAAATAACTGCAGTTCGTCAATATAATATAATTATAAATAATAAAGTTAAAATAGTTTTCTTGTTATAAATAATATCAGAAAAAAGTTGCAGCACGTTTAATTATTAAAATTGACCAATCAGGCTTAGAACCTGGCAAATTTCGGCATTTTTCAAATGTGTTTTGAGGTATGCATATCCTACTTTTCTTTTTAAAAAGCAAAATGATTTAATGATATATCAGTTATAATGGATTCAAAAATATATTCTATAATTGTGCTAGCATTAGAAAAAGAAAGACTCGTATTTCAGTTTGTGGAACCTATTCCTAAAACCAAATTGCGAATGCATAACTTCGGAACTTGCAAACAATTGTTTTAAAATTTTGTTAGTAGTTAGTACTGCATAAAGTTGTCCAAAATCCAAAATTTTGATCGAAAATTCCATAAACTTTCGTTTTTGTCAGAAACGCAACTTTTTGTTACTAAACATTAAACAATTGTTATAGGTAGCTCGAAGTATATACATAAACTTGTCACAAACAAAAATGTTTAAATTAGTTTTCCAGAAAAAATCCACTGTCGATGGCCTGGATTGACTACCGGAAAGCTTTCGATTCAATCTCCCATATACTTATCACCTGTCTTTTGGAAAGCTTGAAGAATCATCCACACATAGTGAGATGCATATAAAGATTGATGCCCCCTTGGAAAACAAGATTTAAAGTCTTATCTAGAAAACACCGTGTGATTACTAACAGCGTCACCTTCCAGAGAAGGCTACCAAGGGTACTTCTGCGTCAAACCTGGATATCGAAAGCATAAGGTCACCCATGTATTTTACATCGATCATCTTAAGATCTATGCTACAAATGCAAAGCAACTGAATCGAGCTTTAAGGATTTTCGAGAAATCCAGTCAGGAGATTGGAATGCAGTTTGGGTTAGCGAAATGCCCCAAGGTTTATTTGATGTGAGGAAAACTTGCTGGCATAACCGAAGACCCTGAGCTCGTCTACAGAAGCGCTATACGACACCTTGGCGCTGGAGAGACCTACCCATACCAGGGTAGTAGTAGACATCGGGCCATGCATATAAACAAAAGCTTACACCTTATGTAGTCCATTCCGCGACTTAACATCTCACGCCGTCAAGGTGGTCGCGAAATGTTGAATCTCGAGTGTCTTCACAACAGGATAATTCTGGGTACAGCACATATAGTCGCAAATGGACGAGACCCTCTTCTTGAAATGGTAAGGAAATACGAAGAAGTGGACAACGAAGCGTTTGTTTACAAAGCAGCGGAGAAGGCTGCTGAAACACTTGGCCTCAACTTCAATATCAGGGGCGAGCAAAATGTATCAAACATTATTCAGCTCGAGTACTCACTCCTGAAGGCCCGAATGAAGAAAACACACGAGAAAAACTTCCACCAACAGCTACTCGACCAGAGGATGCACGGGACCTTCCACAGAGATGTGGAGGATCAGACGGGCACATTTTGAGCAAATAGATTCCTGATGATAGCTGCAGAGAGTGTCATTCACACCCCGAGTACCTCGGACACATACTATCTGGTTGTCTAATTCACGCCAGAACGACATGCATTCAGTCACAATGCGGCACTTAGAAAGCTTTCTTATCATCTCTATCTCTCTTATCCCTAATAGCACGGAACGTTGCAGGAACGTTCCAGCGGAACGTTCCCGGGAGGTGTAAAATGTCCGCCGCTGGGGAACGTTCCAGGAAGGTTCCATTGGGACCTGAGGGGAACCTTCCATTATTGTTATTTTTAACAACAATTATCTCGTAAACCGTAAGAGATAGGTGAAAATGGATGTCATTTTTGATTTTTGAGTACCGCATATACTATCTATAATATGATATCCATATCATAAACTGACATCGATTTTGACCTATGACTTGCGGTTTACGCGATATTTATTGATAATAATAACAATAA
>CAKNWT010329599.1:0-17954 GCA_932066315.1 Andricus coriarius | reverse complement strand
TGAAATCGTTAAAAGTTTATATTCAAAAAATAAATAAAAGGATTTATGCTATCGGAATGAAATAGGCGTCGTTCAAATAAAAATGGCATTCTTTTAATAGGAAAAGGCTTTATACTTTGTACATCAGTCGAAAGAGTAAAATGAGATATTTTATCTGCATTTTGACTTTTATTGTTGTCCTTGCAACATTTAACACATAATCGATCATGAACTGCTATGCATAAGAGGTCTGAATGTCGTTAGATAAGTTAAAATAATTTCTTATAAAATTATGAATATCAGGCCTGATAAATAACATTGATTATCAACAGTAAATCTTATTGAGAAGGCTACATGGTAAAGTTTTCCTGTTATATGAAATTTCGATAAATGTTAAAAGTAAAAACAATTATATCCCTATAACATGCACTTTTTAGTCACTTTAAAACTATGCCTTACTGGCAATAGTTATATAATTAATTTAAATTGCAACTTCTACAACTAAATATCAATATTTTGATTACTATTTGAAAATTGTTTTCAATCTAAAAATTGTTATTTATTTTCAATTAGTTACCTACCTTCTACGTTTTGTAATCCCTCTACTATTGTTTTTTGCGTACATTTTATAGATGCGGATGTGATAAAAAAAATTAAAACAACATTAAAACTTAATTTATAATAATTAATATATGTGAAGAAAATAGATTGATTTCTGAAGACAAAATCGTGGTAAATCACATTTTTTTCTGTTTCTCGTAAAACGGTAGTCTTTCATTGATATTATCATCATAAAAAAGAAATGTATGATCATACAAATGGTTTTTTTTTAAACTATAAAAGCGCCCCTTCGTTTTATTGTTGCAAATACCCATTTATAAAAATTTTATTACAAAGTGACAACACATTTTTGATTAACATTTTTATTCATATTTTGAAGAGCAATTCTGAATTTTATACCGTATATTTTTGACGTAAGTAATAACATAGTTGATTTTATTAAATAATAAAAATAGCATGGTTTTAAACCTTTTTTTTCAATTTTGCGAGATACCTAAAATTTTATTTTATAATTTTAGCTTGATTGTACAAAAATGTTCACTATTACCTTCTCCTATCCTACTTATAATGTCAAGTATTGCAGCTTGTATCGCACGTTGGGAGATGATAGGAACATAAAAACTTTAATAATAGGATTCTTAAAATAAGAGGATTGCTCACTGAGCATGGTGCACACTATTTCCGTAAAAAGTTTCAAATCTATCTTCAGTCGTCAAAACTTTACTTTGCTCTAAAAATTTATATCGCATTATTCTACATTAACCAGAAAGTTCTGCAGCAAACTTGTCATTGTCATGTAAATAAAAGATGTTTTCATACATTTTGTTTTTATTCTTAGCAAAGTGTGAGTTATTCTTGTTTTTTTTTCTGAAATAAACAAAAAGTCAATATACGATTTTTACCTGCATTGTTTAAACATTGTTTAATTTTGAGTACTGCCTGAATATTTAAAGAAAAATTTAAAACAATTATTATTTTAATTTATAGTAATTTTTTTGTAAAGCTTGAGCTTTTTTTAAAATACTAAAAGTTTTAAAATTCTCTAAAAAATTTCAGGATTATTTGCAAGGGATTCAGGTTTATTTTAATTTCATAAGGGATCGTTAAAAATACAGTTTCTTTTTGATAGGCTTTTTTATATATATAATGAATCATAAAATAAAATGAAGACTTGAGGATAAAAAATTGAATAAGGAGCATAAACGAAATTTTATAAGGTGAACATAAAAAGGTTCATATGATAAGTTTTTAAATATAAAATTTTGATAAAATTATAGAAGCATGCTTTGGCGTATTTATAAAAATATTTTTTTGGGGTTAAGTTTCAGTGACGCCTTTAATTTTGTTGGAAAAATATTCCGAAATTGTTTACTTCAACAAATTTTCCCCGAAATGAATCAGAGTGGGACACAATGGTTCAAAATAATTTCAAAATAAAATAAGGACTATGTCACCTATTCTTTTGGTCAGAATTTTCTTTTATTTTTATCGTGAATTTTTTCATTAGTTTTTAAAACATACACATATATATTTTCAATTGAAATCTGTTGGGGCGTTTCTGAGAAAAACTGTTTTTTGATTTTTCTTTCTGCCTGCATTACTTTAAAAAAATGGGATTCCAAGGTCAATGAATTGGTGCTGATGTGATATTAAACAAATTTTGAACACTCCATTTAAAAAGTAACTTCAAGACAAAATTTGAAGAATTCAAAAAATTTTTTCTATCCGTTTTTTCGGTCACAATTAACATTTTTGATCAGTCCTATTGAACCTTATAAACTATTTTTTATCAGTATCAGTTCATCCGCTTACAAGTAAAACGCCGTTTTTGTATTTTGTTAACCCCTCCATAACTCCCAAGAAAAATGAATTTCCGATTTGAAATTTGCAGAATTTTTTATTCACATGTGTGTGCGGGGACACTTTTTACATACTTACCCCCTGCACCATTTACAGAAATTCAGAATACCCGAACATTTTTTAAGTTTTTGGAAACTTACGGAAAGTTACGAAATTTGAGTATAACAAAATTTTCGGATGTTTTTGGTAATTTATTGGAATTAATGGTAATGTATTATTAATTTATAATAACTTATTGCTGGGAGATGTTTCAATCTGTCTAACAATCTTTCGACACGAACAACTCATGGCTTATTAAAACAGGATGACAAAAATAAACATTTTTTGTATTCAAAGACTGGACCAGGCTTGTGTTATATTGTTTCAAATAGTCATTTTTTACTTTTTGGTTAGGACATTTCGAAGCTCTGATGCATAGGATAAATTTGGACAACGGGTTTATTTTTAGGACATTCAAATTCCTGGGGATCACCTAGTTCAATCTCTGCGTACAAATTTAGTCGGCCTGTGTAATTTTCATTATTCACCTCTAATGTCACTTTTTATTCCATAGGACGTAAAAAGTAGAACTTGAGCTCCGCTAATTAGCCCCAGGCAATAAAAAGAGTTGAAATTATGTATGTGTTATAAAAAGCAATATTCTCAAAACACTGCAAATCGGCTAGATCTACCAACTAACCTACAAAAACTAAGCTTCTCTACAATGCAGAAGAGAAAACTCAGAGGTCGATAATGCTCCTTAAATATAAAAGAAAATTTCAAGTACCTCAATTGTGCGTATTTTGACGTTAAATATAATAAGAGAACTTCCTGCATTTTTAAAAATACTCTCAGGAAGCGTGAGTCGTAATGAGAAAGAATAAAGCTGACGGAACATAAAAAATGAAGGTTGGCTGTAAAGGGGTTAACGATGCTGAGGCATGAAAGTGTTTGGTATGTTTTTTAGGATACTTAGCGAAGCTCTTTTTTTAATCAGAGATTGGGATAGAGGATTTGAGTAGGAACGCAGTGTGTTCTAGGATGAAGAAACTGGGGTGACCCGCAGATAAGACTTTATGAGCTCTTCGAGGTTTACAGGTCCATAAAAAGCTAGAACTAAAGGAGAACCTTTGCTTGGACTGCCAAAATCCGCATGCATGAACATGACTCGGCATTCTGCACGCAGTATACATACTATAATGTATCTCTCGAATCCAGGTCATATTTATGCCAGAATATAACTCTTTTCGCGAAAGCGCTTTCAGAATATGAATCTCTCCATGTCCTGACAGCGTCAAAAGAGTTCTCCTTACCCGGCTCTACAAAACTAAATGAAACATTCTCTTTCTCGACGTTGAAAAGTGTGAACAAAAAGGAGAAGTGCATTAGCCTTTGAGGACATTAATTATACGACGAGATGCTGTTAAAAGAATTATTCACGTAAACGTTGACACTTGGGCATTTCAGAAACGTGCGTTAGGGCGGTTTGATTTTTTTTACGGAGGGGGTTTAAAAGTTTTAGTTGGGTAGCCGGATTTCCCGCAAAAAGTTGCAGATAAAAAAGAAGTATTTTATGTGGCAGATGCGTAAAACTGGGGTTTTTATTAGGCGAGGAGGATGTTTTCTCCAGGAGCTGAATGCGAGCCGCAGGCAAACCACTTACATGATTATTTCCGGTATTGATGTGAATGAAAATGAAAAATAAAACTTTTGGGATACGAGACATTACAGAAAATTTTGGTGATTTTTGGTAATTTTGTAAATTACAGAAATTCAGGTAATTTATGTTAATTAATCGGTAATTTTTAATAATTAATCGGTAATTCATGGTATTTTATCACTTCGTGTTGGTCCAATTATTTCTCGCAACCACATTTTTAAATTAAACGCCAGTGCGATAGTGATATTACTAGTTCTGAAAACTTGGGCAGTTGTGAAGATTAGCCATATAAAGTGCTACTTTACGGAACGAAATAATACCCTATGTTCATGTATCCGCAATAAAGTTAAAAATAACAAATAATAGCGATTTTTTTTTATATTTTGGTACAAACTCAATCTTTTAATAGCTAAAAAGGGCTCTGAAAGTTAGTACTTGTGATAACTATTCTCCGAAAGTTGCACAGCCCTTTTCTCGCTTAAAAAATATGTTTCGTGCCAAAATAAAAAAAAATTTGGCTATTATTCGTTATTTTGAGCTTCATCGTAGATGCGCGAACATAAGATATATTTTGTTTTATTTGTAACTTTTTGTGGGAAATATGGGTACGAAACTACAACTTTTGCAGCCCATCTAAATAAAAAATTTTTTTCGCTTCTTCCTAAAGTATGACGTCGTTTAAAATAGATTTTCCACTGTAAATAAATGATACTTGAAAGTTTCTAAGATAAAGTGATAAATAATGTTCCACTATCAATAAGATCTTAGATATTCCATAACTTTACATTCGAAAATCTAAATTTCAATCTCAGGTTCTGTTACTTCTATGAACTTCAGTTTACATTCAGAGCCACCGAGAAGCGCCCAAGAAATAAAGCAGAAATTAAGTTACGGCGCGATATACTACGTTGTAAAAGTAAGCTTAAAATGCAATTACACATTTTATAGCCAAACGATTTCAATGAATTTTAGATCCCAAAAAATCTTTGCACCTTTGGAACGAACATAAAAATTACTTTACACTTACAATAAATGGTGAAAATTAGTAGTATTTCTGGCTTCGCAAAACTATTATTATTGCTTATGCTCAGTCAAATGTATTTTTTTGTTCATTGAAAAAAATGAAATTTTTTTATAATTGTTAAACATTTTCAGTGCGGTTTATTTAAACAAAGTGCAATAGTCCATAAAGAGAGTTATTGGCCCAAGACCGATTGGATCCCAACTGTCAGCAGCATGATGTGGAATATTAGTTCAATAATCCTATACATCCTAAACTATTAAAAATAAGTAATTTTGGATATATATATATAAATGTAAAGATCCAATCGGTCTTTGCCCTTTTAATTATGATATATTTCTTTTTGAATATACTTGAACAAAGTTCACCAATTAAAGCCTCGGCAGGGATACCTTTTGAGCAACAAAAATTAGTTTGGCAAAAAACTTTCTTCCAACTTTGAGCATATCTTGAAATACTGTGTTATGTGACATATTTTGTTCCATTACATGCATGTAAATAATGACGAAATCTCTTGTGATACTATTAACATAATTTTAAATAACATTTTTTTTGCTAATCCAAAGTTGTTTCTGCTGAAGCTTGAAGTACGTATTCTTTATTTAAAACGAAAATATTTTTTTCGATAATAAGGTACACTCTTCCATGAAAATCAAATCTAGACTCTAGCCTAGGACAGGAACTAAGTGGGTTAAATCAGCACTACCTTCTGATTCTTGAGGGACTGAGGAATACCGAGAAATCTAGAAATTTAAAAACTGCATTAAACGTTTAATATTACCTATATTCTATAACAAAGATTGTAAATAAGTCAAATTTACTGGGAAAATTTATTTTAAGAGTTCATAAAACGATTTTACTCTTCGATACTTCGCCTGACCCAAATCGGGATTGACTACTGAAATGTCGTACAATCGATAGAAATTGATTGGCTATTGGCTAATATAGTTTAACAGAATTTGAAACTTGATAAAATGAGTCTTAATTTCAAAATGAAATCGGGGATTGGCAGTATTTAACAATGTAAGTTTTTATTCATAAGAATCTTTTAATGAATTAAAACTTTTGCAATAATGTTTCAATAAAAGTTCTTTTTATTTGAATTAGCTAAATTTCACTGACAATTAGTGATGCACCTTAATCAGTTACAATGAATTTGAATTTCATTTTTTTTTCTGATTTTTCAGAAGAAAAAGTCTCTTTACCTTTCCCTGACCTGTAACCGACTCATAAGAAACGGGTCGAATGCCCAAAAAATCGATTTTTATTTCATTTTAGTGTAAATTTAATTGTTAATAATAATAGATAACTTGAAAACGGTTGAGAGCAAAAAAAAAAGAAACAAATTTAGGAAACCGCACTTTGCGCATTTCTAATAAATATTTAATATTTGTTAAATGTTAGGTCAGCTATTTTGAATTTGACAATTTTGACTATAAATTTGGAATCAGTGGCCCCCCCCCCCCCCCAAATCGACAATGAGCGTCTTCTTTAGAAAGTGCGAATATTGTAAATTTTTTTAATTTTGGTTTCGTTATTTTGGGTTAGCAATTTTGAATTTGGCAATTTTTACTTTAAATTCAGATTCAGTGACCCGAAAAACCTCCATCACATGACTACATTTTTCTCATAAAATTATCATATTTACATGAGATTTGACATCCCATACAATATTTTGAAATGTTTTGAAATTATTTTGTGTTCCCGTGGAATCGTATGAAATGCACGAAAATACCCTGAAAATAGTTTATAAAATTTCATCAAATCCATTACAAACTTTAAATCCGAATTTTTAAATTATATTCTGATAATGCGATTAAATTCCAAAAACTTATTAAATCTAGATACAAAATAAAAAAGTTTATAACAAATACTTGAAAATAGGTTGGTGTATTCACTTCAGTATCTTCATAAAAACATTTTAAATTAGGTTGACTTATGTGCACATGCACATGAGTACATGCAATATCGAAAAGTGCAATAAACTTATTATTCGTTATTTTTTTCTGACAGAAAAGAAAACAAACTTTCATATAATATTTTTCATCTTCCTTACTAAAATAATTACACTCCATATACATGTAGATATGTCTATAAAAACGAAGCACATAAAATCGAGGTAAAATTTCAAACCATAACATCTGACGTTTAAAACATAAAAACTAACATTATTCCGGATAACTTGAATTCTGCGCAAAAAATATAATTTATGAGTTAATCAGAATAGCGGAATGTCGACAGCAATAAAAATACAGTAATTGTGACATTTCTATTTTTTAGAATTTTAATTTTGCCGAATCGTCATTTTCGTCAGAATTTTATCAATTTTTTGTGCTGAAAAGTGAATAGAAGTATATTACTTCTAAATCGTAATTGTTATCAACTAAAAATAATTCACATTAATTTAAATTTTAACCACAAGCATGGTAATTTGAAAACAAATAATTAATTTGTAGCAAAATTTTTTGGCCACACATTTAAACAAATAAGATTATTGGCTCGAAAAATCATTAAAATTGAAATACACATCTTGGCGAAAGAATATTTTTATAATCTAAGTTTTGAATTGGTTTTGTTAACATACCACCAGAGCCTTACTTAAAAAAACTGCGTAACAATTTTTTTTCATCCGTCCCAACATGCGCCTCGAGCGAAAAATCTTCGGCTCTATTTTCTCGAAACCTAATACTATTTTTCAATTTAATCTATTTTGTATCGATTCAATCACTGAGAAGTTTTGATTAGGATAAACATTTTTATTTTGATATTTGTAAAAAGTTTAGAAAATATTCAACATTAAAATAATTTTTTGATAAATATTAGTTTCTTCTAGAATATATAGATATAAAACTCCACGAAATAAAATCCAGACTCTGATGTAGGATAGAAACTAAGCGGATTAAATCGCGACTACCTCCATATTATAAAGGGACCTCAGCAAAACATTTCTTTTCAATTCTGCAGCTCAAAGTAGAATCGTCTATTTTATTTTCTACAAAAAGCTGGATATTTAAAAATCTTTTAAATCTACATGGTTTCATTAATTAAAATATGAATATGGGTACATGAATTTGTATCTAAAGCAGAATATAAAGAGCTGAGATTCTACTGATTAAAAGAGAGTGCATTTTTTAGATATATTTAGAATTTCAAAATGGTAAAAAGCGTTTAATAGTGTTTATATTTTTGAAACTATAACAAAGATCATACTAGTGTGAAATTTACTAGAAAAATCAATTTTAATAATTTATAAACCGATTTTACTCTTCGATAATAACTTGTCAGGTCTAATCAGGATTGACTACTGAAATTAGGTAAAATCGATAGAAATTGATTGGTTATTGTGTAATATAGTTTATTAAAGTCAAAAACGTGACAACATTAAAACCCATTTTTCGGTTTAAAACGATCCTAGTGATACTGATAGTCTCCCACATTTTTTTAAATTTCTGTCAAAGAATTCATTTAAATTTAGTTTTTGAGAAACTTTACTTCAAACCATCCTTCTGCCATGAGGCATTGATTATGCATGATTAGAAATTTTGTATATAAGCCGCGATTAAAGGAGAAGAGGTATTCATTTCCTTATCAATTTTCCGGGAAGATACCAATTATTTTATAAGAATAAAGATACTTTTAAGGATAGAAAATTTAGAGATATGAGTTGTACTATGCTGAGTCTTAGACCACAGTGTAGCTTTCTCAAGTTAATGTTGTAAAAATAAAAAAAAATTAACGAACTTAAGGCAATCACAGTTATTTCACAACCCCTCATGACAGCGAACTTTTTTTACGAGGGCTGGTGGAAAAATGTTCTAATGCCACACCGAGAAGGGTCCGCACTTCTCGGCAGTGTGGGGATGTTGATGTCATCACTACAAGGATCTTAATATATATGAATATACGCAAAGATCTTAATTTGACCATTATAGTAATGCCATCAACGACCCACTAAAAACACCACCCTTTCCTGCCAACCCATACTTACGGAATCCACTTTTGCATTACTTCAGGAACATGGGAGTAAGGCCACTTCGCCGTGCCTCGGCGTTAATCATTTTGTGCCAACTTGGACTTCCTCTGGGCTTCTTCTTGGACCTGCACAGCCATGATGTACGCATCGTCCTCATTAGTGCGACAGTGTCACGCATCGGGCTCGTCGGCTTTCGACATCATGGCTGAGTGAAGCTAGTTATAATTGTCCTCTGGGGGGCTTCCTCGACGGGGCCGCCTCCCTGAACACCTTACACTCCGGTAGATGGTCGGCCCGGGGTCACTCTCATCAGCAGCGCAGAGTTAGCACTGTGGCGTACCTTCGCACGCCGTAGCCCTCTGGTCCTCTTTGCCGCACCTGCAGCAGGATCTCGACCGATCTGGACCTTTTCAGCTAGCTGCCATATGATTAAAGCCTAGGCAGCGATAGCAGCGCATCACCTCCGTCTTTTTCCGTACACGACAGGACACCCATCCCACCTTTAGGTGTGCTGCTTGTACATTTTTTTGCGCCAGTTCCTCTGTCACTCCCACGAATGCCTCCTCTAAGTGCGCTCCTCTAAAAGCCCTTTTCGTGAGGCTGACCTTGACCTCTCTTGCAGACTCGCCGAAGAGTTTCCTTACGGACTTCTTCCGCCTCCGTAGTTGTGTCGATGTCCAAGACATCGACTTCAGTGCGGGAGACGAGCTCGCGCACGCTACCCCCGCCACATACAGCTTCCTTACTGGCAGCGGGCAGCTTTGATCGGCTATCCGCTGCAGGACCCATTTCCAAAAGGACCTCTCGTAGAGATTTCATAAGCTCCTGAATGATTTCCAATTCCTCGTAGAACCCAACCTTCATATATTTCACATCTGACCATTTATCCAATTTCTCCATGGTGTTTACCTCCTCCGTGACGTCCAACGGGCCGCACATCTCCTCACATACGCTTCGATCGAAGTATCTTTGGTTCCCCCCAAAATCCGTGGAAGCAGCACCGGCCACTGGGGCTTGCACGCGATTGGAAACAGCGTAGAAATTGTTATTCCCTCGGTGTATTTTGTTTTGAAGAGACTCACTCATCGTCGGTTTTTTTTGGGGTTCCTTCCCCTAGCTGGTTTTTGTTCGCAACCTGGAGAGGCGCCCGATGAGGGACCAGCAACCCCATACGGGATGATAGCGAACATGAGTCTCTTGTATAAGTTGTTTTCAACGCAGTTCAAATTTTGATTCGAGTGACCTAAAAAATTACAGCACATTTTAATTTGATTGAAAAACACTTTTCAAGCTGATCATTCAAATTTTAAGCGTATTTCAGATTCACTTGATTTGAAAAGATTACATGGAGGCAAACACAAACTCATGAATTCAACTGAACCTAAATCGATCCTACTTTTCTTCTTCCTTACTCCTACCCTTCCTACATTCATTTCCTATTCACACCTTCACTCTTTTCATCTCTCTTTCACCCGTTTCTCCTCTCTTTCACCGTTCTCACCTCTCTTCCTATTCTTATCCTTAAAACAGACCCTATAAATCCGTTCCTAAATCAGATCGTAAAGACAACCGTAAATCCGACCCACAGCACAGTGGTCCAAATCACGAATTTACTGTTCAAATCGGCTAGAGCTTACAATTCTAAACTGATTTAGATGTTTTGTTTTAGAAATGCTCAACATCAAATACGAAATAATGGCTTTAAATTGTTTTTCTTCAAATGTATCCTTACTTTATTTATTATATAAATAAATAAACTGGAAATATAAGACTTTTTGATAATATTATTTTTTATTGCCGATGAAAAGACTTGAATAAAGTTTCTGTGCACGATAACCAATGCAGGTATAATTAGAAAAAATAAATAATCAGTTTAGGATTGGAGGTTCTATTCTTGTTATAAACAAATTATACGAACCAATACTGGGATGAGCATCAATACTAAATTCCAGATTTGGACCACTATGCGTAAATCGATACTAAATCATGTTTGAATTTTACGACTCTAAATATGAACGAATTTGCGATCTGATTTACGTTTATAGTAGGTTGTGGCTACGCGTACCGAAATTTTGATTCAAATAGCTGGATTTTTTCGGTTTGAATAGGAGCAGCTAGAAAAGGGGCTATTTGTACCGAAATTTCGGTACGAATAACCGAATTTTTTTGGTGCGTGTAGACACTCCTTACATGGTATTTATAATATAGTATATTATTAAAAATATGATATATTATTATACCTATAATAGTATTTCTAAGTGTTTAAAAACTGGGCCACATAAATTTGGAATTTTCCTAATTTTGCTGATGAAATTTTTATATTTACATATCTCTAAAAATCATATGTAAAATCTAATGAAAAACATTTTAAATTTTAAATTCTGTGAAAGTCATGAACTCGTAGCTAGAGGTTTCGGATACAAGAAAAACACATGAAATATTGAATTTTATTTCTATGAGAAACGTATGGACCAATTTCGGATTTTTTTCGAACAGATCGAATTTTCTACGAATAGTTCATGAAAAATTCAGACTTGAATATGAAAAGAACAATTTTATTTGTGCGACTTAATTTATATATAATTTATAAATTCGCAACCCTGAGGATTCGAACCGTGGCCATCAAAAGCTTGTTTTCAGTCAAACTTTTTCGGCATTGATTAAGCAATACGTTAGCTTGGAAGCAGATTTTTAAAAATTGCGATTTTGATTTTACACAATGTTTTTTCGCTCTGCTGTACAATTGCCATTTTTTCAGTGACCTCTTTTTGCCTTTCCTATAGCGATTTTTTGAAAACAACAAACGGTGCGAATTTGACGTTCTAGAAACTTCTAGTATGGATCAAATCAAAGATTGAACCTTCTATTTCAAGTTGATTATATATTGAAAGGGTTATTCCCGTCTTCTATATTGAGCGGTTTTTTAAATAGCTAAAAAGGATAATTTTCTCAAAAACCTGAGGTGATGGAGCAGTTCTAAGACCAGATTCGGATCCAGCAACCCCAAAAACATATAGGTATGGTGGACCAGTTCGCCGCACACAAAAAATTTATTTTTTTGTGTGCCTGTGAAAAATCATGATTTCATAATTATGAAATAAAATATTTCGTCTTATCGCTTAGGCTATAAACAATAAACCTTTTGATTTATAAAAAATATGTGTATATATCGACACAATACGTGGCGGGACAGCCTTTAAAACTACTTATGCAATAAATTCATGTTCGCTATCATGGGGTGATGAAAAATTAATATGATTTTTTAAAGCTTGTGTAGATATTTATTTTGTACTGCAAGCACTTTGGAAAAATAAATGGTTATTAAATATTCTACAGATTAAAACGCAAAGTTGTTGATTTTCTACATACTTAGTTTCTGGAAAAATTTCAGTTTCATTTCTCTGCATGCCACGAATCAGTTTAAAAAATTCCAATGCATTGCTTCTTTGCTCCTTAAAGTTAAGATTATGTTCTATTATTCCATAAAACTAGTTTAAACTATTATTTTAAACTAAGGTCAAATGCTGATAATCTCCTTTTTATTCATCAAAAGAATCCATATATGAGGTCTGCATACGCGCCTGCAAATTTTTAGTCGACAAGTGTACGCAGTTGTGAAATCGAAAAATACCCTAAGAGTTGATATTTTGAAGAAAAAAAGTTTTAATTATAATTTTTAACTTACGGGGTTGATTTTTGGTAATATCGCATTTTTTTGAGCAGCAATCGCTGCCGAATTCACACTTCGAACCAGCTCCTCCCGTAATTGGACCAAATTTAAAGTCCCCATCGCACTTTGCGTCAATAGTTGCAGTGAGAAGAACTACACACAGAAGTGTGAAAAAGTTGATAATTGCAAGATTCATTTTAATCGATACTGGATAATTGACTACCTCTTCTGGTTTAATCGCGCTTTATATACAGACCTTCCTTCCCATTATCATGCGAATAAGCAAAGCCGGTTGTTTAACCAATCAAGGAAAATTTGATCAGATTATGTCATATTTCCGACACTGTGGGAAGCAGGTTGATAAACAGAGTACATACTATCAACGCGAAACTGAATTAATCACGATAAGACAGGAGATGTTGCAATTAAATTGCATCATTTTTTTTAATAATAAAAAGAATTGCTAAGATCACTGTAAATCTTGTGGTATCAAAAGTGTTGCAGGTCAATTCATTCTTTGATTTAATATAAAAATGATTCAATTTCAAGAATATAAAAAATATATGAAACCAAGTTCACGATCGTAGCAACCGGCAGGATTTTCTTTGAATTGTAATTTTCTTCTAAAAATGCTCACAAAAGTGAGGAATGTTGAAAGAACAAACGTAGTTTAAAATTCAAATTCTACGAAAAATGAATACAAATTTATGCGGTGTCAGCTATCGAAAAAATATGGCAGACCTTTTTTGTATAACCTAGAACCATCGCTTTTGAAGAATGTATTGAAATCTGTTGATATATTTTAAAAATATCTTAAGCACCTTGTAATTATCATGTAAAAGGAAATAATTAACTTAAATTCCACAAATTTGACTGTTGACTTCACTCATCTTTTTTTGACAAATTCTAAAACATTAAAAATACTTGAAATAAAATTTGGCAGGATATTTAGTATACCACATAGATTATCATCATATTTATAATATTTCAAGTTGTTTTTTTCTGGATTTTGGTGATTCTTTTCGTGAATTTATTATAAAAATATGTTGGAGAATTGAAAATTGCGCTCCATTATTTGAAATTCCTGGTTAGTTTGTTAATATTAATAAACAAATACAAAAATGTCACTTTTTGTAAGAAAAATTCATTATTTCCAAAAGATTTCATTGTATTTACATAAAACTTGGTATATTTAGGTATTGAGGGTCGCTGTTTCCAAATCTGTTATCAGATTTCTAAAATTAAATATGGCGGATCCAATATGATGGATCAAAGTTGTGAAATTAACTCTGTAGATTTAGTATTCTAATATAATTAGTATATAGAGATTTTTGGGGTTGCTGATTACAAATGTGCTATCAGACTTCTGAAATTCAAGATGACTGATTCAATATGGCGGACTTGATTTGTTGAGTTAACTCTGAGATTTAGAATCAGCGACTTCGATAATACCTGTATGCTAATTTCTATAATAATCAGAGATTATTTCACAAATTCGGTCCGCCATATTGATCCTCTCATTATAAATTTTAGAAATCTCATGACAGATTCGTGATCAGCGACCCCAAAAACCCATATGCACAATTTTTAATTAAAATCTGAGTGAATTTAACGAATTTAGTCAGCCATATTGAATTCGCCATATTTCATTTTGAAATCTGATAACAGATTAAAAATTAGCGACCCCAACAGCTCAAAAATACCAATTTTTATGGAAATCAACGTTAATTTTATAATTGATTTGCCACATTGGATCTGCCATCAAAGAAGAACCTGGGTAGGGGATCCATTGGAAGGCGGAGAGGTAGAACTCAAATTTGATATAATTTTCTTTTTGATAGCACCAGAGAAACGTTTTATGGTAAATCTTATTAAGAATGTAGAAGGTTAGAGGGGAAAGTAGTTATGATGTGGTGAATAAGTGAGGGTAGAAGCGAGCAGCCATCAATGGGGACGGGTTGGAGGCTCAGGATTTTGGTGAGATTAGCTGGGAAGTAAAAGAAAAAGAGGGATGATTGAGAGAGTGAAACAGATTCTGCCTAAAGTGGACGGGAAAGAATATTATATTATAGAGGGTAAGTGAGTGGCATAGGTTCAAAAAGGAAAGGTAATATCAGAAAGGGTTACAGACTACTAGGGATGGATGGTATTGTATAAAACTGTATTGCTACTTTAAAATATTCTTATTTTACTACCAAATTTTATCATATAAATTCTTTCTTTAAAATAACTAAATTACAGAATGAGTTTTTAATCTGTTTTCTTAAACGATATTATAGATTTGGAAAATGATTAGATTTGAGAATAACATAAATTTATGACCTGGTTTGAATGGACGAATTAATAAGAATGTAAAAAATAAATAGCGAAGGTCCGTTAAAATATAAGACATTTTGCAAATGAAATGAGAAAATATTAAGAATAACGATAGTCAAAAATTAGTCTATAACTTTAATTAAATCACACCCATGCCAGTCATACCCATTTAGTTAGCGGTTTTAATAGGTTGGACAACTTGTATTTTTTGGCTAAAACGATGTCGACAATTCACATTTTGTCCAATAATCGCAAATATTAGCCAACTTATTAAAATCGCCAGCATCTGACCTACTTCAGGGAAATCGGTCAATTAGAACTCAAGATATACACAAAAATATCGGAACAACTCTGAAAATTGAAGAAAAAAAATTTGAATAATTGTATATTGTTTAATACAGTTTACTAGATTTAGGAACTAGATAAAATCATAACTTTAAAATAATTAGGTTGATAGTATTTTCAAGACTATTTGTTATAATTAATTTTTATTACAATAATTCTTATTATTCGATGAGATTCTGCTTTGACAAATTAAAGTACTTCCGGTCGAGTTTTAGATCTTGAAAATTAGAATTACGAATTCTGGAATATAAGTGACATTTTCAATTATTACTTTCTGTGTCGATATTCTCGCTCTCCTTTGATACTATAACGTTGAATGCTGTGTCCACAGAATGATAATGTTGCCAGGAATAATTCTGGACTGATGAGGATTTAACTATGTAATTATTACATTATTACATACCATAAACGTAGGACTTTAACACTTACTACCATGATATTAAATGCATTTAATAACATTATAAATAGTACATAATAATTTAGTAAAGATACATTTTTAGATACACTAATCTTATTGTGTTTTGTTTAGTTTTCTATAAATATATAACTATTTTAATTCAATATAATTATAAAATATGTCTTTCATTCCTGTTAGTACTACTACGTTCTCTAAACAAAATCCTTGTAATGAAACAAGTCAAGTCAAGTGATTCGTAGGAATATTGATTGTAGAAGCAGTGAATTCACTTGACTGAATATTGATTACTCAACCATCAAACGTAAGCATTAAAAGGAATTGCAGATAATTAGCGAGTTCTTTGCTTTGAAAAAAAATAATAATTCTGATAGCAATGAAGTTCAATAACGAGGTTAAGAATCAAATAGCAATTAATTTTTAACTAATTAATACAGAAATTCTCAGAACGTATTAACATGTAATAATTCTTCATGTGACATACTGTTAACTGACTTCAAGTGATAGCTAGAAAAATCTTCTGCTGCGCACGTCTCCTCACACATTTGCCCATGGCTATGTGAGGACGCATTTTATTATCTCAAGGACGAATCTTATCAGACAATTAGCTTCAGATCGCATACCATGTGTCACACAGAGATGTATTATGTACAGAAAAATTCTTTAAGAGATAGAAATAAAAGGAATTTTACTGGAATTTGTTAGGAAGTGTTAATAAAATATATCTAAGAATGATATTTTTTAGTATTTTACAAATGTGCAATCACATTCAGCACAATCTGTACTTCATGAGCATAGCCAAAAGTTATCAACAATAAAAATATCGAAAGCGCAAGTTTTTGCAACATCCATTTTTTAGAAAGCAAAATAAAAAGAAATCAAAAACAATACTTAACAAACAATTTTATATGACATGATGTAATGTAGAGAACTCTTACTGTATCCCAGATTCATGGATTTTCATATCTTTGAATTAACTATGTGGAATTTTTTGTTTCGATAAGAAAAACGGAGAAATTATATAAGATTGGTTTCGAATTTCGAATAAGTATTACAATTTGAAAACCGGTTATGCTATTAATTCCACTTATTTGAATTGTATTTTGGCCTTTCAATCTTCATAATTTTAAAGTAAACTGTGAAATCAATTATAAATTTTAAACCTCTGTCAAATGTATTCCTGTTTAATTAGCGCTTTATTCATCCCTCCAGCATTTTGATTTTAGCTAGATAATATTTTTATGATGAGGATGAAAACATGTAATTTAATAATAAGAATAGTCAAAATAAATTTCACTTCATATCCCTTCTTGAAAGATTTTGCTAATATCATTAGTCCGTTCTTAATAATATTTATGGTTATATCAAGGATATATATTATTGGTTCAGTCATACATTTTTTTCCGCGTACATGTACACTCAGGAAAATATGCTGTTGCGTCAAAATGATGTTTTTTTACACAAATGATATTTCCTCTTGAATTCAGGGATAAGACGATTTTCATTTTTCTTAGGAATAATATTTTTTCAGCAAACATTATCCCTTTGCGACAATCTATATTTAGTTCTGCAGCCTAATAATTCAGTTTATATAAAAAAATATAGATCCATGATTCAAAACAAAAGAGGCATGAGGGTGATGCTTTTGTTCAAGACAATCATTTCTCTGAGTGATAGGCAAAGCAAAAATACTTGGTTATTGTTCACCGAATTTCGGTGAACCTAAAACACGGTTTTCGAGAAAATCTTATGTTGGCGAGTGCCATAAGCGCACGTTTTATACGTTTTCTTCCAAAATCAAATATATCTACTTCCGGTAGCTTTCGGCACATAGGTATAGTGGTAATAGATTCAGTATAGGTCCTAGTATCATCCTCATTTCAAATTCAAAAATAATCATGTTGACTCTGACACACAAACGTCTGTGTATATTAAGCCACGAGAGAAGCAGAAGAGGTTTTGAGTTACCAATTAATATTACAACGAATCTTGCAATTATCACGTTTTTCGATATTCTGTTCGTGGCTCTACTTATTAAAGCCTAGCCTAATTTCTACTTCATCGAAGAACCGTTGCACCTGATTTATATTTCCCTCAATTTCTATTTTCTATATTTTGCATTTCTCTGAACTCATATTCACTGATATTTTAATTTTTCCGATTCGCTATTTTTAT
>CAKNWT010329598.1:0-10825 GCA_932066315.1 Andricus coriarius | reverse complement strand
CTGGTAGTATGACATGGTTTTTAAATAGCCTCTTAAGATGAAAAAAACTGAACCAGGAAAGCATATCTCTTATGTAGATCTGAGCTGGAAACGAAAAAAGGTGCTGTTGGATAGTATCGAGAACCGGAAGTTTGGAAAATTTTTGTCGATCCCAAGTCGTGCAACTCTACCGGAACGTTCGTAGCTCACGTAGATGCTTTGATGTGCACCGCTCTCTGCATTGAAGATGCATTATAATGCATACCCACAAATGAAGGGTATGTTGGTATTATGGGAAATGGTGTTAGTGCGTTCGATAATCAAAAGTGCCTATACCCGCGCTTCGGCTAAGATTATATGAATAGAAAGGCGCCGTGATACGTGATGGGCGTGTACAATTGAAAATCGTATTACGTAAGAACAGGGCTTCATCAAGTGAAAATTTGCTATTTCTTTCCAACCGCAGTGACCTCCACCTCCATCGCTATTTTCCTTTAGAAGCCCCTAGTGCAAGTAATGGACATTTCCTGTAGGAAGAGACTCGCGAATAACCAAGAGCTACATAGAGTTATCTGTTGCCAGACTTTTTATTGCAGACGCCCCTTTTACCCGGTCCAAATCTAAATATAAACGCCGTAATAATGCGTTATCAGGTCCCCCTCTTACCTGACATTAAGGGTCCCCTTTAACCTGGTCCAGCTCTTTAAAATTAAGCGATGTATTAGTTTATATTCAGGCGCCCATTTTACCCGATCAAACTCCAAAAGAAAACGCCGTAATAAGGCAAAATCTGGCGCCCCTTTTTCCCGGTGTAAATCTACCCCAACCCTTTGAAAATAAGCGCTGTATCAAGGCGGAATCAGGCGCCCCTTTTACCAGGTACAACTCTTAATTTAAACGCCGGAACAAGGCGTTATTAGACGCTTTTTTTACCCGTTCAGACTCTAAAGATAAACACCCCAATAAGATGGAAAAAGGGGCCTCTTTTACCCGCCTTTACTTTAGAAATAGGTGCCATAACCAAACCCAAGCAGGTGTCCCTTTTGCCTTGTTCAAATCTTTAAAAATGGTACCACTTTTACCTGGCCCAATTCTTTAAAAATATGCTCTGTATTAGGAAGGAATTGGGCGTCTTTTAATGGGTTTAAGGGGCACCTTTTAAGGGGCATTTTAAGGGGCACTTATTTTAACCGGATGAACTCTTTGAAGATAACCGCCGTATTATGTCGGAATCAGGTGCCCCTTTTATACGACCAAACTCTAAAAATAAGCGCCTCATTTACCCAAAGTATTTTAGTATACGTTGTTACCCCACGGGGGTCAAAAGACCCGGCCCGTTTTCTCAGGTTTGTATCTCAGCGACAAATCGGTTAATTAAAGTAAATTTTTTTTACCTGAAAGGTTTTTTTGTGCTTTAAAATTTACTGCTAAATCAAATATTGTAAAAGTTGTATCAGAATTACAAAAAAAATTTGATTACAAAATCTTGGAATATTTTTTTGCTTCAAAATTCTGTAATTCTGAGTCAAATAACGATAAGAGTGTTTATATTTAGTTATTTTAAAACCTCAAAAGTCACACTTTTAGATGCTACAGGTGATATAATGATCGGTTTTAAAAAGTATAATTATTTCATTATGTGAAAATTGCAAAAAATTGCAAAATGTATAAAAATATTACTTGACACAAAATCATGCAGTATGTATAAAATGTGGTGAAAATTAAAAAAGAAATCAAGGGATTGCATAAAAAACAGTCAATTTATTGAATTTTCGGACATAAAATTCTTATTTTAGTGTGCACAATATTGGCACAGTTTTGCCGTATGTTCGTGGTATCACGTTTTGTAATATGCTTGCAGCACTTCCAGTGCGAGAACGCGTCTCCATTTTCGTTTCTGAAAAATAAGAAGAATATTGACTTTTTTTATTCAGGTTTCTGTAAAATAAGAATATTAACTTTTTTATTTAATAATAAAGTTGCAAACTCATGTTATCATTTTTTCACAAATATGAGCAAAATATTGAATGTTTTATTCAAATTTCTATAAAATTAGAAAAATATTAACTTTCAAATTAAAAAATTTAGGTGGAAACTCATATTGTTATCATTTGTTTCACAAAGACATCGTCCTTTTTACCTGTGATACACGAGAGGCCTTGCCTCACGAGCAATCTCTCTCGATGGATGTTTCCGGGGAGAAATTTCTATAAAACCAAGAAAACACAACATTTCATCATGGTTTACTCTTGCGTCACACAAAATCTACTTTTATTTTATTATTGGACACAAAAAGAAATTTAAATAAAGAACTGACTTACTGTTTGTATTTCTCTCCGGATAACTTTTTGTAACGTTATTACCCCACGGGGGTCTAAATGGCAAAAATCACACTTTCAAACTGTCGCTTTTGGTGTTACTAACCGAACTGAGTCTGATCATGGGTTCAGCATCGACTAGGGCCTCTAATCTCACCCCCTCCCCTCTGGTATAAGCGGTATGTTAGTTTGGAATTAGGCGCTCCTTTTACTGGATCAGACACTAAAAATAAACGCCCTCATGTAACGCCTGGTGCGCCTTTTACCGGGTCAAACTTTAAAAATCAACGCCAGATGAAAGCGGAATGAGGTGCCCCTTTTGTCATCTCAAACTTTTTAAAGATTAGTTCTGTTACAAGGTGGAATCAGGCGCACGTTTTACCCAGTCGAACTCTTTAAAAATAAGCGCCCGACCAGACTCTAAACATAAATGTCGTAAGAAGTTTGATTCAGGCGGTCCTGTTACCCAATTCTACTCTAAATGTAAACGCCATAACCAAACAGAATCAGGCGCCTCTTTTATTCGGCCCAGTTCAAAAAATAAACGCTGAAATAAAGCGGTTTCAGGCGCCCCTTTTATCCGTTTCACAGTGGACCGCAAAGACGAAACATATTACCAAAAGAAAATGGAATGTCCGTAAAAAATTTAAAAGTGGTTTTTGGGGTCGTCGAATACGAATTTTGTAACAAAAATTCACAATTTAAGATCATAAATCCAAAATGGCGGATACTTAGCAAAAAAACATGGGAATTGCTCACAAACTTGTTTTTAGTGGTGCAAAATTCAAAATGGTAGATCCAATCTGTCTGACACATTTTTCAAAAAATATGGGATTTGCGTAAAAATTTGTTATTAGTAGTTTTTGCGGTTCCTGGTTACGAACTTCGCAATAAAATCTAAAATTTATAATCGTGGATTTAAAAGCTCAAATCTTTTGTTAAACAATCAGGGAATTCATACAAAAACTTGCTATAACATTGCTTGTGGTGTCTAGTTATTATTGTTCTTGTTACCAATATTATTCTTCCTAAAGCAACATTCTCACGGAGTACCTCAAAAAGCTTTTTTCTTGTAATATTAAATTTCGTATCTAAAGTAAAAAAGAAAATACTATGATGGAATAAAACCTTAATTTAATACTAGAAAAATTCGCTTGGATTAGATTAGATTTCGTGTCTGAAGTATATAATAAAGAAAACACCATAATTAAAATTCTAACCTGAATTTAATACCAGGAATATTTTTTTCAGATTGATATTATTTATATTTGATTGATTATTATTTTTCAGGGTATCTTATGGTATCATAAAACATAAATTTATATTATGCAGTAAGACTTACTAGGTATTTTTACTTAATCACCAGCTAACTTTACTTCTTCAAGTACTACGGGCAAAACAAATCGACCAAATGCATAGGACTATACCTTATTTTGTGAATATCTTCGTGAGGAAATAATTTTTTTATTTCAGTGTATGTGGAAATTAGTTATTCTTTTTTAAAAACTATTTAGGTAAATAATTATATGATAATTCTTTCTTAAGATGCTACCAAAAAAAGTTTAATCCCATGCATTTGGTGTTATAGTTTTCCCCTCTGCATTTGACGAACTGAAGTTAGCTGACGATGAAGTGAAAATGCATAATAGTAATGCCAATGAGCATTCTGTTTCAACATTTTTTTGCAACAAGTGAGTATTATATACATATAAAAATACAAATATAACTGTTTTTCTGACATATAATACAGGTTATTTAACCTAGATGATCTGTGATAGCCATTTATTTATTACCGTCTCCACAGGCATTGACAAAGGAAACTAATTGTATTTTTTGTAACTCCCTACTATCCATTAGAAGAATACAAGTTTATGGATTTTTCGACGAAAACGTACTCATGACTTTCAAAATTGCAAAAGTCACATAAGGTTTTTCACAAGGCCCATGGAACTCATTGATTTTAGCTGCATCAAATAAATTTAATGTTAGGGTTTTGGCCACATTTTCCGTATTTAGCCCCACTGTGTAGTCCAACTCACAAAATAAAGGCCGAAACAATGCAGAATCAGATTCCTCTTTCACCCCGTCAAACTCTTTAAAAACAAGCTCCGTAACAAGGTGGAATCGGGCGCCCCTTTTACAAGGCCCAACTCTAAACATAATCGTATTAGGAAGGAATCAGGTGCCTTTTTTTACTTGGCCGAAATCTAATAATAAATGCTGGAAGGAGACGGAATCAGACGAGTGGGGTCACTGTTTTGCGTAATCCAGGATATTGTGCGATATTTCTCGCATTGTTTGCCTCATGGACGTGAGCGGTCGAAATAAGGGAACGCCATGCTAAAAGAGGGTGGGAAGCGTTGGGTAGGGTCGGAAGGAATTCGCGTTGGAGACTTTCGTATGTACCGTCGCGTCCGAACGTGGCGTGGGTGCGGGAATACACGAATCCCAGGCTGAATCGCAGTTGGAATCACAGTTGGAATCGCAGTCGATTCAATCAGAATCGTCCGTCGAGGTGGCGCCTGGTAGCGGAACCGAGTGCGGCATAATGCGTTGGCGTCTCTTCTCATACAGAAGCCTCAACCAAAACAGCTACCACCGCCGTGACCGCGGCGACGGGCAAGCGCAACAATTGCCGACCCTCCTATAAGAGATGAAGAGAAACAGAGAGATGCAAATAAAGAACATAAGGACTCAGAAAAAATACTTTAATATATACATAAACACAACTGAGGAAGGAATATTTTGTTTTCACGTGATTTGGATGAGTCTCCTGTCACCCCAACCTTACTTAACTGTTGTTTTGAAAGGTGAATATTATGAAACTAAGCTATATTTTGTACCAGATATCGTAAATACACTTCCTCATAGAAAGCCGAGAATAAATAATAATTTGACATCAGTAGATGAAAGATAATCATATCTGGTCAAGATTTATTGATTTCATTATCAATTTTTTCTGTGATATATCAATAATCCTTCATGTCGATTTTGAAATTTGCTGTAAGATTGACAAGGGACTGATCCACAATGTGGTCACTACTCTTATTGTTTCAAAGGCAGACTTTAAGATAGCCAAAAACAGATTTTATTATAACGGAAGCCTCTCTACAGTGGATAGCAAAAATGTGTAAATTTCAGTAAGCACAAATTATGACATAATTTGAAAAACGTCTATGACATAAATAAAGGGGGTATATTCAGCTATGTGATAATATTTTAATAAAAATGAAATCTTAAACCACAAAAAACGTTTTGGTATTATTTTGAGTCGATCTGTCTCTGGGTACGCTACCATTTACTTTACCTAAATACACTAGTTTCGTCAATCGTTCATCTTTCATGCTCTCAACATGCTCAAACCATCTCAACAAATTTCTTTCACATTTGTCAAACAGTATTTCCTCTACATCACATTCTTTGAGAATCCTCTTATTACTGACTTTGTCCATTTGCGTTTTAAAGCAGACATTCCGCAGGAATTGTGATTCGACCGCGTTAACTTCACTCTTGTCCTTCTTTTGGTAATTCCAGTTCACAGTGGGCTTGAGTACATAATTGTATATTGCAATTTTAACTTTATTTGTTATACGTTTAGTAAATAAACTTCCAAGCTACACGTACTTCTCAACTTTTTCTATCCTTTCACCGTCTGAAGCAATGTTGCATACTGTTTTCTGACCCTTTTCGTCAAACACTATAATTTTCGTTTTATTGACTTCAATTTGAAGGCCCATGTTCTTTATGCCAGTATTCAGTCAGCTCAACATTTTCTGTTAGCCTTCGATTAACTCTGCAATAAAAACCTTATCACCTGAAAACCCTAACCCACGTACCATCTCTGTCCCAAGATCTACACCTTCTGCATCTAAGAGGCACATTCTGAGACACTTATCAATGAATAAAATAAACAGCCAAAAGGACAACGCATCCTTGCCTAACACCTTGTCTAAGACCGAAGTAGTCACTCATGCGTCCATTCACACACACGCTCGCTTTGATACCTGCATATGTTGTTTTAGGAGCTATCTATTGACTCCATACTCTTTCAGGACTTTTTGAAGCTTACTTCTATCTACATCATCAAAGGCTTTTTCCAGGCCAACAAATGCATAGAAAACATTTTTTATTCACCCTCAAACTTTTTTCTGTGATCTGTCTTAAGCTAAATATCTGATCCGCACATGATCTTCCTGGCATATGTAAATACACATTTGGTGTTCCCAGACCTTTTCCTGATATTTTTTTCTGTTATCTTTTTCTGTTATTTTCATTAACCTATGAATAAGTCTTTTTGAATAATTTTACCTACGGTACTCAGTAAGCTGATACCTCTGTAATTATTGCAGTTCCATTTATCTTCCTTTCCCTTGTGTATTGGGATGATGATTGTCTTTCTTCAGTCATCTGGAACTTCCCCCATCTAGGTAAATAAATTTATCAACTCGCTCAGCCTGTGAGGTGTATATTCGCCACCGCTTTTCAGCATTTCAAGTGAAGTACATTAAAAGAAACAAAAATGTATGTAATATTCTTAATAATTGTAACAGTTATACTGGTAATTTACCGAATAATATTAGAAATACCTAGCAATATTAATGTTAATATTAAATATAATAACATAAATTTATGAAATAAAAAGTGAATAAACAAACAAGGTGTCATGCAAAAATTATTTAATGTGTTTTGTGAGAATTTCAAAGCCCTCTCCCCCCTTGTAATATACCGTGAGACTTTCTCCGATCTGTCCCAAACACTTACCAAAATTTTCTAAACTTAGAGAACGAAAAATAAAAAAATAAATAAATATAAAACGTAAACTCTGTTCATTTGAAAAAACGTGCAGCCTTAATGAAATTAGTATTAGAAATTGAAATTTGTTAATAAGAACAAGTGTTTAGTTTTACAAACGTACAATTTTATAATTTTTTAGGGCCTAAAATGTTGCGTAGTCCGAATTTGAATATTTATGTAGTCCAAAATCAAAAAGTGTGCACCTGAAAAGAAATTTTATTTTCTAAGCATAATTTACAGTGTTCTAACATAATGTTTTGAAATTATTAAAAATAAAGTTTATTATTTATTTAAACTACTATTCGTTGTACTATAAATTACCAAAATTCTTATTTATTCATCCCAGGCTTTACAGTTTTTCCTCTTTTTCTCGTTTTTTTACTTAAATGCAGACTGAATTAATGGAGCCCAATAAGAAAATCTAACTATTATTGGTTCAAAGTTGGTTCCTTTCGGTTTAAAAAGTCTAATATTAAATTTTTGATTCAGAATTCATTTTTATTACAAATTTTATTACTTGTTTCAAAAGTTAATTATTTTGTTGAAAATTCGAGAATCTTGTAAAAAAGTACTGCTTTTTGGTTAAAAATTAACACTTTTGTTGAAAATTTGCATTTCCAGGTTAAAAATGAACTCCTTTGTAAGAATTTCGTATTTTCGGCTCGAAAATTCAACAATTCGGTAGAAAATTCAACGATTTCTTCAAAAATTGAACTACTTTGTACAAAATTCATTTCTTTAGTTGAAGATTCATCATTTAAGTTGAAAATTAGTTGAAAAACTTAGTTAAAAGTTCATTATTTTTCCTAAAAATGTAACTTCCATTTTGGTTTAAAATTTATATTTTTTAGTTACAAATTCAACTATTTGATTCAAAATTGATGTATTTTTTAAAGAATTCGTCTTTTTTTATATCAAATTAATCTTCTTGGTGAAAAGTTTGACTATTTAATGGAAAATTTATGTATTTTCTTGAAAAGTTTTCCTTGTATAAAATCCATATTTTTTGTTTGTTCAAATCGCAACTGTTTGGTTGAAAATTAATTTGTTTTAGTTAAGGATTTAAGTAAATTGTTGAAAATTCTTATTTTTTTGTTAAAGTCTACTGTTTTTTATTTAACATTAAAATATTTTTTGTGGAAATATGAAATATTAAATTTTAGTTGAAAATTGATCTCTTTTGTTTAAAATTAAATTGCTTTGTTGAAAATTATTTTTTTTTCAAATAAAAATTTAATCATTCCGGTGATACCGGTGGGGCAAAGGTGACTTTGCGTATAACATCGCTATTACTTAAAAATTTTAATTATAATTTACATTAAATAAATCTATTTTATTATAGAGATAGTGCTTCTTAGTAAAATCTTGAAAATTGACGTTGTAAAAGAAAAATGATGCAGAAAACAGTTTTGACATTAATGAAAGAATGGAAGATTCGTTCGCAGAAATACAAAGTTTGAACATTAATGGCAATACTTACAGTATGGAAAAATTTTGACAGAGAAAATAATATCACATCATGTTTACAAGTGTTTAATAAAAAAAATGGTCGGTAGAAAAAAAATTGACTCTACCGGTCGATAGAGCAGGTTTTTTGTATTGGTACGCTAGAAATATTTGCGTGTAGTCCGTTTCAAGTATAATGTCAACGAATAAGAGGTTATATCACAGCTATTACTATTTTTATTCATAATAACTTATTCTTTTTACTGGATACGTTCGAATGTAATTTTCCCAGTACATAAAATACCACAGAAGCCAACCATCATATTTTCCGATCTTTAGATGTTTTTATTTTCATAAAAAACTGCGGTCGCCTTTATCCTCCGGTGGGGGGCAAAGCCGACGAAATATAGCTTTTTAGAAATAATTACATTATCGAATCATTGTTTTAATAATGTAATTAATATATATAGAAATATGATATCCAATAATGAATGACTCAAAATAAAAAAAAATTGATCAATTCCACATCTCATTAACTTTTAAAAAAGATTTTATTGTTAAGTGGTCGGCGCTAACCCTCCTTACCCTATTTGGTTAATAACCTATATTCTTATCCGCCCCCAAAAATCGTCTTACGTTATTTTTAGATGAACCCTGAAAAAATTCACGATAGAAATGTAGTCAGAAAAAATGACGTAAAGTAATTACGTAAGCAAAAATGTAGCCAGCAAAAATTACGTTATCTGGTCCAGAAACCAGATCGACATAATTTACAAGACTGCAGATTACTAGAAGTATTTTTTGCAGTACAGACAAAGAAGAACCAATGATGGAGAAAAGAGCAAAGAATAACAAAAGAGAGTTGGAGATGCGAAATAACTATCTACAGGGTCTGCGGACCATTTCAGTCGGCGTGTGCTAACTAATGGCATTCAAAATTAGTCCTACCTGCAGCGAAATTATTGAATCCACCTTGCTACTAAACTCCGCCGAGATCGTCTGGATCGGATCGAGCGGACTAAAGTTTTCAGCCCTGCTGCTGATGCACAGTAGCGAAACACACCGCGACCGCAATTGAGGGTCTGATTCGATATTAGTTTTAGTCGCGACCACCTCCACTTCAGAAACGTTTAACTGGTTATTACGGTTACAATTCGCCATACTCCCGTTTCTTTAATCTACCCGCCGACGTCTCGCCTATCTCGCTATCAACGCCTTTGTTTTATTCGCAAGCTACCATCTTCCAACTTCCAACTCTGATTAAAGTCGGATCTTCAATCTCATTTCTCGAGCTGACATTATACTTTTGGAACAGTTAGATGAGAAGGCGTTTCTTTAGCAATAACTCCTATTGACAATGCAATCAGTATCAGCTGACAGTAATACTCTTTTTGCATTCATTTGTTGACCATCAGGGGAAATGATAAAAAAAAGAACAAATGAATCCCTGCTATCGATAATTTCTTCCGCAGAATTTATGATGCTTTCTTAGAATCAAGGGGAAATTTTCCTGATTTGGCTAAAGTACGCAATCAACACTCTTGTGTTCTGTTCAAGCAAGACTGTTTTCTCCCTAATTGTTTCCGTTGAGAAAATGATGCTTGATTCGGTCTTATAAGTTCGTGTTCTCGCCCTGTCTCATCATCATAGGGAAACTTGGGATTGGGTGACGAAAGTTGTGATTCCCATCTGCGAAAGTCATTGTAATGATAGCCGAAACGACGTTAATGACACCATAGTGTTTGACTGACGTCCGTCGATTGGACACGTGCTGATCGGCGGGATGATAATTAGAAATGAAGTGAGTTGAGGTTCTAATGAATGGCTCGTTGTGTTGGATTACGTACTAACCTCCACGTGAGATGGATGATTTACAGTACTATTTTCAATCTTTTTTTTTATTTAATTGTGAGAACCTAGGCTCGGATTTCTTATTTTCAAAGGAAAGTTTTTAGAATGCAAGCATAGAAACTGTGTCAACTTTTCTCATATTTTTCAGGATTAGCTCAGTATATACATCAGAAGTGAAAAACATAACTTTTTCTCAAAGCTTTCTGTTTTTTTTTTTTTAAAAATAAAAAAAAATTCTGGATAATAATTAAAAGGTTTTTTAATTCCTCCAGAAATGACGAGGTATTTCAAAGACTCAAACGGTCGGAAAGGAAATAAGTCCTAGAAGTGAACAGAATCATATGTGACGCGATCCGAGAAAAGGAAGTGCTGTCCTAACAAAAAACATACGTAAATAACTAATACGTACTATTATAACATAAATATACATGAGTAGT
>CAKNWT010329597.1:0-14104 GCA_932066315.1 Andricus coriarius | reverse complement strand
AATGAAATTCATAGGAATTCCACGAGAATTTTAACGAATTCAGAATAAATTCAAAAACAATGCTCATGAATGAACTAAAATTGCAGTGAATTTAAAGGAATTTCAGGGAAATGAGAAGAGTTCGATGAAATTCATACAAAATAAAGGTGAATTAAACAAAATTGAGTAAAGTGAAGAAACAAATTTTTATCCAAAATGTTCTACTGATTTGAGTAAAATTGGAGTGAATTTAATGGAATTAAAAAGAAATTGATAAAACTCCTAAGACTTCAAGATGATTTCAAAAGACTTTCAGGGTAAATTAAAAAAACAAAACAAAAATCGAGTAAATTGAGTAGATATGTGCACATTTATAATAATTCAAGTGAGAATTCCAAACAATCAAAATAAATTTTAAAAAATTCGGGATAAATTAATAAGAATTCAGGGTGAATTCCAAATTAATTCAAATGAGTTGAAAAAATCCAAAATATTCAACAGATTTCAGTAAATTGAAGTGAATTTAGGAGAATATAAGGAAATTCAAGAGACTTTAATGAAATTCATAGGAATTCCACGAGAATTTTAACGAATTCAGAATAAATTCAAAAACAATGCTCATGAATGAACTAAAATTGCAGTGAATTTAAAGGAATTTCAGGGAAATGAGAAGAATTCGATGAAATTCATACAAAATAAAGGTGAATTTAAAAAAATTGAGTAAAGTGAAGAAAAAAATTTGTATCCAAAATATTCTACTGATTTGAGTAAAATTGGAGTGAATTTAAGGGAATTAAAAAGAAATTGATAAAACTCCCAAAAATTCAAGATAATTTTAAAAGACTTTCAAGGTAAATTAAAAAAACAAACAAAAAAATCGATTAAATTGAGTAGATTTGTGCAAATTTATAATAATTCAAGTAAGAATTCCAAACAATCAAAACAACTTTAAAAAAATTCAGGATAGATTAATAAGAATTCAGGGTAAATTCCAAATTAATTCAAATGAGTTGAAAAAATCGAAAATATTCAATTGATTTCAGTAAATTGAAGTGAATTTAGGAGAATATAAGGAAATTCAAGAGACTTTAATGAAATTCATAAGAATTTGAAAGAATATAATTAAACTTATTTTTTCAGCTCAAAAAAACGTCAAGGAATTGAGAAAAGTGTGAGTGAAAAAAATTCGGGATGAATTCAACAGAATTTTAGTGAATTGAAATTGTTTTTAAACCTACAAATTAAATAAAATTCAAGTGAATTAAGAAAAATGAAAATAATTTGATGGAATTCATCTAAATTTAAGATAAATTAAAAGAAAATTCAAATGAAGTGGAAACAATAAACAAATATCTTTAAAATTCGTTCAATTCATTAAATTCGGAATTAATTGAGAAGAATTCAAGGGAATTCAAAAAAATTTCGTTAAATGAATTTAAAACAATTTAGTATAATCCAGGATAAACTAATAAGAATTAAATAAATCAAATAAGTTGAGAAATATTTAATAAATCCGAAATATTCTACTGAAATTAGTAAAATTGAAGTGAATTCAGGACAATTTAAAGGAATTCAAGAGACTCTGAATTTTAAAAATCAAAAAATTTTCATCAAATTAGGTAAAATATGATTAAACAGAATTCAGGGCGAATTTAACAGAATTAAATTAATTGAACAAAATTATATTTAAAAACAAACCAATTTGATGGATCTCGTAAAAATTAGAGAGGGACTTGAAAAATTAAGTTAATTGAAAGCAATATAAAAATATTTAAAAGGTTCACTGAATTCATTAAATTTGAAATAAATTGAGAAAAATTTAAGGGAATTTAAAAAAATTTAATAAAATGACTAAGAATTCAAGGCGCGCTTAAAAGTCTTCAGGGTGGATTAAAAAGAAATACAAAAAAATCAACTGAGTAAATTTAGAAGAATTCAAGCTATGTAATCCAGACAAATTCGGGGTTAACCAAACATATTAAATAGAATTTTAAAGAATTTAGGGTGAATTAAAAAAGGACAGAACAAATTTTCTTAAATCCAAAAAAATTCAATTGAATTCTGATAAATGGGAATGAATAGAATAAGTGAATAATAGTCTGGCCAAATGCATAAGAATTCAAGGGTGATTTAAAAGTCTTTAGGGTGAATTAAAAAAATTGAAAATGTACAATGGATCCATTGAATTCAGTTTATTTCAAAATAATCACAAAGAATTTCAATGAATTCAAACAATAAAACATTACTTGAGAAAAATCCAAAATTTTCCACTGATTTTTGTAAAATTGGATTGAATTTAGAAAAATTCAATGTAATCTAAGGGAATACGATGAAATTCATACAAAATCAAGAGAAATTACAAATAATTCAAGTGAATAGATTTGAATTTTTATAACCCACAAAAATTTCATTGAATTCAGATAAATGGGAGTAAAAAGAATTAGTGAATAAGAATCCGATAAAATCCATAAGAATTCATAGTGAATTTAAAAGCCATCAGGATGAATTTAATACAATGAAAATCCAAAAAAGATCCACTAACTTCAGTGGAATTTCAGGGAAATTTCACAGAATTCAGGGTGAAAGTAAAAAAAATTAAATTAATTCAAACTAATTGAAAAAAAATGCAAAAAAAATCCATGGATTTCAGTAAACTTGGAGTAAATTTAAAGAATTGAAAGAGAATTCTATGCCATTCATACGAAATTAAGATAAATTGATATATGAGAAAGAGTTCAAGCGAATAGATTAAAATTTTTGAAAAAAAAAAAAAATCAATTGAATTCAGATAAAGGAGATTGATGAGAATTACTCAATAAGAATCTGACAAAATCCTTAAGAATGGAAGGTGAATTTAAAAGAATAAAAAAACTGACTACAGTCATTTTGTCTTTAAAAAGTGACCAAAAAGTGATTCAAGAAGAAAAGTGAAACAGTGACTTAAACGACTGTACGGCAGACCTGAATACATATAGAAATAAGTGTCAGTTATTTTTCTTAGTATTAGTAACTAAAAATGTAACAATAGTTATTTTTTAGCAAAAGTAACTATGGAAAAGTTACATTTTGAAACGGTAACGAAAACGATAACTACTCTCTAAATTTGAATCAGTGAGACTTCTCTGATTTTCAGTGAAAATCCCAATTGTTTTGAACCAGTGGCTCATTTCTAGCTATTTGAATCAGTGAAAAGTATCACTGATTTGATTGAGTCACTCATTGATTTAAATTTAGAGAGTGGTTCCTTTTAAAAATTAACTTACACATCACTGCTGAGGACGCAAAGTTTTGAAGAGGAATTGAGAGGAATTTTGAGGAAGAAATCTAGAGCGGAATCCAATTTGAATTCTCAAGGAAACGAGGACTTGTGATTCAAATCGCGCGCGGAAATCAGAAAAGGGAGAGAGTGGGTCATTAATCGGTATCTGATAGGACAGAAATAACCTCAAGGGTTGATAAGAGAAGATAATGAGAGTGAGGATTTACAAATGATAATATAGCTTTTGTCGGGTCCTGTCGTTAATTCGCATTGAGTGGCGTGGAAATCCGATTGATTGATCAGGGAAGACCCTTTCGGATAAGTGACTGAAGAAGAAATTGAATCGGGTTCAGAAGCTTATAGAATCAACCAGTGATGGGATAGTTATTTTTTCAAAGGAAGTAGTTATCCTTACCGCTTTATCCAAAAGTAACCAGTTATCATTATCGTTTCAAAATTTAACTTTTTCTTAATTACTTTTGAAAGAAAGTAACTGTCGTTACTCTTTTAGTTACTTATACCAAGGAAAATAATTAACGCTTATTTCTATATGTATTTAGATCTGCCATACATTTTTTTAAACCAATCAATTAACTAAAATTCGAATGATTTCAAAATAATTCAGCGATAGTTAAAAAAATCACAAAAATTCCTAACAATTCAAACATTTTTTATAAAATTCAGGGGGCACTGCAAGTTATGTATTTCAAATGAGTGGAAAGAAATCCGAAATATTCAACTGATTACAGTAACATTAAAGTGAATTTAGAAGAATCCAAGGAAATTCAAGAAACTTTGATGAAACTCATAAGAATTTTAAGGAATATAATTGAAAAAAATGTATAAATAAACAAATTTACACCGAATTAGTAAAACGAGGATAAACAAAATTCAGGGATAATTCAACAGAATTTAAGTGAACTGCTTTTTTTCAACTAACAAATTAACCAGAATTCAAGTGAATTTAGAAAAATGACAAGAAATCTATAGGGAATTCATAAAAATTCAAGGTGAATAAAAAAAAATCAATTGAATTGAAAACAATACAAAAATATTTTTAAATGCATTCAAATCATTAGGTTTAGAATGAATTGAGAAGAATTCAAGGAAATTCAAAAGAATTTAATAAAATGCGTAATAATTTAAGGAGAGTTTAAAAGACTTCAGGGTGAATAAAAAAAATCCAATAAATTGAGTAGATGTTAGCGAATTCAAAAGATTTCAAAATAATTCAGAAGAGTTAGTAAAATCATGAAAATTCCAAACAATTTAAAATTTTGTTATAGAGTTCAGGATAAATTAATGAAAATTCAGAGGAAATTGCAAATTAATTCAAATAAGTTTTAAAAAATCCAAAATATTCAACTGATTTCAGTAAAATTAAAGTGAATTTCGAACAATCCAAGGAAATTCAAAAACCTTGGATGAAACTCATAAGAATTTGAGGGAATATATTTGAACAAAACTCTAAAAATCAAAAAATTTTTATTGAATTTAATCCAATGGGGATAACAAAATCCAGGGCGAATTCAACAGAATTTAAGCCACTTTTTCCCCAAATCACTTATTTAAGATAAAGATATTTTAGTCACTTCTTTCAATAAATAAAAACAGAGAACCCAGGGATTTAAAAAATGTTCTTCCATTCACTTGATTTTTTTAAAATTATCTTGATTTCATATAAATTACATCGAATTCCCTTGAATTCCGTTAATGTCTAAATTGACTCAAATTTTACTGAAATAAATGAAATATTTGAGACTTTTTGAACTTTTTTTTTTCAAGTAATTTGAACTCTTTTATATTTATTTGAATTCTTAGAAATCCACTAAATTCAATGGATCTTGCTTGGATTACAATTTTATTTATTTCACCATGAAGACTACTAAATCCATTTTAAACTCTTATGGAATTTACCATGTTGTTATTCACCAATTCTATTCTACCTCATTTATCTAAATTCTTTGAAGTTTTTTTTAGATTATAAGCATTTCTTTCCAATAATTTGAATTATTTTTTATTCATCTTGATTTCGTATGTATTTCATCAAATTCTCTTGAATTCTTTTATATTCACTACAGTGCTACTGATATCAGAGAAATATTTTTAATTTTTTACAGATTTTTCAATTAACTTTAACTAATTCGAAGTAGTTTGAATTAACTTAAATTCTTTTAAATTTACTTTAATTATTTTGAATTCACCCTGAGTTCTTTAAAATTCTCTTAAAATTCACTGAATTCAATACAATGTCCTAAATTCTGTTTACCCTCATTTTACTCAATTCTATGGAAATTAAAAAAAAATATTTACATATATTTTTACAAATTCTTATAAATTTTATCTAATTCATCGAAATTCCCTTGAATTCTGCTTAATTCATTTCAATTTTACTAATATCAGTGGAATATTTTTGATGTTTTTATACTCATTTGAATTCATATGAAACTCACCCTGAATTCTTCGTAATTTGTTCTGAATTCTTTTAAATTTGTTTGAATTGTTTGGAATTCTCCTTATGTTTCAACTCTCGCTGAATTATTTTGAAATCGCTTGAATTCATCTAAATTCACACAAATCTACACAATTTAATGTATTTTTTAGATCTTTTTTAAATTCACCCTGAAGTATTTTAAGCTCGACTTGAATTCTTAAACATTTTATTGAACTCTTTTGCATTCCCTTTATTTATTATAAATTCACTCTACTTTTACTGAAATTATGGAACATTTTTTTTTTAATTTACTTGAATTTTTTTGTATTCAGCTTGAATTTTTATGAATTTTGACGTATTTGTCTCATTTCCTTTAAATTCTTCTAAATTTACTCGAATTTTAGGTAATTCTCGAGTTAAAAAAAATGTGAGTGTTTCTTGGATTCGTTAAAATTCACCTGCAATTCTTATAAATTTCATCGAACTCCTTTTCTTTATTTATTTTTAACAGCAATAATTTTTCGAAAACTTCGTCGTTCAATCTGCCCCTTCTCGAGTTCAATATGATTCTTGCCTTACTCAAGAATCTTTCGGAAACTGGCCGTCAGAATTTGAATAATGAAAATTAAAAAATAGTTGCGAAAGCAATAAAATTAATTGATTGTCACAAAAAAGCTACTCATGAACTATATTTCGAAAGTAAAAAAAAGTAATAATTTTTATAATTGAAGGGTGGCAGTATAAAACTCGATAACCAACATTTAGATCGAAAACGGGTTTACTGCAATAAAATTCTTGAAAAATGAAGTACAAATTGTGGTGAAAGGATTTTTTCGAAATCTCATTTTTTGATACAATAATTTTCTGTAATATTTAATAAAATTGTACCGTGGTAATAATTTTTTCCAACCTTTTAACATGGATATTTCTTGAACTTAGTATCATTAAATGAAAATAAAATATTTTCGTAAGTTTTTCGGATTTCTAGTATCCCTATACATCGAAATCAATTATATATTTTGGTACAAAATTAAAAGTTCGTTTTTTATTCTATATCCGAATCCAATTTTTATAACACATGGATTTTTAATCTTAAAATTTTTTGTAGATCTTCTCGGAAGTAGCGACATTTTTTAAATCAATGTTTTTGCATCCTTATTCAAATACTTAATGTATCGGAAGCATATTTTTATTTGTTATTTAAACTAAAATTTGAAATAGAATTTGTGTTTAGTGTCACTTTGAGATTTTCAACTTGCACACATCCATTTTCTGGAATCTGGACAACTTTTTTTAATCAAACTTTCTTGGCCTCAATCCACCAATACTTTAGCTTGAGATTGAACTTTTGTTTCATCTTTAAATAGTGGTTTCGACTTTAAAGAACGCTTTTTCACTCAACTGGAAAATTCCCGTTTTGTTGGTTAGCTAGTTCTGTACTGCCACCCTTCAGTCACTATTACTGAAAAAAATGCGACCAGTCACCAGTTTGTTGACTATTTACAAAAGTAACTTCGTTTCCTCTATCGTTACTAAACAAAGTAACTATTTAAAACAAACCAGTTACTTCCCATCACTGGAACCAACTCTTTATCCGGTTTCTTGCCTCTTTTGAAGCCCCAGAATCGAGAGGAGTTTTTGGTGATAATGACGGGATGATGTTCAGCTTATCCAGAATGAAGTTTGTTGAAAGAGAGTGAGCTGGGATTAATTAGAGACTGAGAAATAGTGTGATTTCTTTGGAAGGAAGTTTGAGTTATAAGGGGTAACTGACAGTCGGGGTAAACGAACGTGACCAGAAGCGTACATTCCTAATCGTCTGAAGCTGCGTCTACTTGGTATGGGATGGAATGCCAATGGGGTAGCTTCAAGTCGTGCTCGGCCTAACCAATCACGCCCAGAACGCCTTTTCTACTGACAACGAGTTTTCTTCAAGGTACCGGTAATAGAAAAAGATGATCGTCCTTATATGGGGTTCTTGCCTTTCAATTGCAGCTGGACATTTGCCCAATTTTATATCCAGCTTTTCTTGTGCTTTTGGAAGATTTTATTACTATTTAGAGAAGTTAGCGTGCGAGTTTTTAAATTTTTAATTAATATTTCGATGTTAAAACAATTCGGAAAAATAATTTTTGAAGAACAAAACAATCTGCCACAGTCCGGATTCGAACGGGGAACGCCACTATACATGAGCCTAGCGTTAAACAATTACGCCACCGAGGCCTCAGCAGATATTTTCTTGTGATTTTTTTAAATTTGAAATTTATACAAATTTTGGTGTTAATACGATTATTTCGGACAAATAATTTTTGAAGAACTAGGAAAAATTTGCTTCAGTCCTTCTGTATAATCACGCGATTTTTGTTTTTCGTGATGTACGATTTTTGGTGAAATTAATATATCTTTCTCATTTCTTAATCAGAGTCCTCACTCAGATTTCAATTCTTTTGGAAAATTTCCTGTTACATGTCAGCATTATACAGTCGTTTTAAAAAATTTCCTGGCGAACTTGAATAAATTACGTAAGGATGATTTTTGTAATTTTAAACTCCATCCCCCCTATTTTGAGGAATTTTAAAAGTTTTGAAGACTTTTCAGTGATTTGAAAAGATTTAAACTGATTTCAAGGGATTTCAAGGCATTTCAGAGGACTACAAAGTATTCCAAAGAGTTACCAAATTTTTATGGAATTTAATGAAATTTCCAAAGCTTTTTAGTGGTTTCATGGGATTAAAAAAAATCAACCGATTAACAAAGTTTTAGGGTATTTCAAACGACTCCAAGGGATCTCACAATTTCAGAGAGAATATAAATTTTTAAGCAATTTTACAGGATTTTAAGGGATTTCGAGAAGTTTAACCAGATTTTACGGGATTTCAAGAGATACGAGGGATTTTGATGGATTTTAGAAAATTAAGTACGATTTCCGCAGTTTACTAAATATTTTAAGGGATTTCAAGGGATGTAAAGAGAATTAGGTATTTTCACTTCAACCACCAGCTAACTTCACTTCGTTGATTGCTGTGGGCTGCTGAAGGGAAAACAAGGGACCAAATGCATGGACAAATCTTTATTTTTGTAATATCTTCGTAATGAATGATGATTATTATCATTTTGTTATGTCATTGAATAGCTCTTAAAAAATAAAAACTATTTTTCCCATACACTTATACAGAAAAAATTAGTTTTTACGAAGATATTAGCAAAATAGGGCAAAAATGGACTGAATCCCATGCATTTGGTCCCTTGTTTTCCCCTCAGCAATCAACGAAGTGAAGTTAGCTGACGGTTGAAGTGAAAATACCTAATTGAAGAAACTTCGATATATTTCAAACGAAATCATGGGATTTCAATTCAAGAGATACCGAAGAATTTTCACGAATTTTAAATGATTTCAGGAGATTTTAATGGGATTTCAAAATATTTCCAAAGATTTTAAAGGATTTTAACCAATTTTAATAGATTAAAAGAGCTTTCGATGATTAAATGAGAGTTCAAAAGATTCCAAAGTATATATTTCATGGAATTTCAAAGATTTCAAGGAATCCCAAAGAATTTTAACAGATTTTCATAGTTTTTAAGGGATTCCCATGGAGCCTCATTTTTTAAAAGGAATTTCGAAAAACTTTGTACGATATTCATCAAATTCAAAGGATTTCAGGGATTGTAATAAATAATGATTTAATGTGTATAGTTTCAATAGTCGTAACAGGTTTCAGTTAGCACATATTTAAAAAAAATAATTAGAAAGATGAAACTTACGCAATAAATTCTTTGAAAAGCCCACCCTTTCCCAAAATGCCTTACGTAATTTATAGACGCTCCCGTGTTCCAAATCAGAATCGAAATTCTTTTTTAAAATTCCTCGTTCCATATCAACATTACCATTCTTCTCAAAAATTTATTCTCATAAGTCAGAACTGTAATTTTTTGCAAAATTTTCCAGAAATTCCCTGAAATTACTCTATGTTATCATTCTTCTGAAAAATTTCCTGTTTTAAGTCAGAACTATAATAATTATTTCAGAAAATTCCCTTTTCAAATTCAAAATAAGTGAAAATTATCATTCTTGTCGAAAATTTTCTCTTCCAAGTCAGAACTATATTTATTTCTTTTCAACAATTTCTTGTTTAAAGTTAGAAAAGTAATAATTCTTTTGAGAAATTTAATTTTTAAATTCAGAATAAGTCAAAATTATCATTCTTCTCGATATTTTTCTTTTCCAAGTAAGAACTACAATTTTTGTTGAGTATATGGAAAATTCTCTGAAATTACTCTGTATTTTCATTCTTTTCAAAAATGTCTTGTTCAAATTGATATCTCTTCTATAATGCCCTGTTCCAAATCATAATTACAATTATACTATTTTTATTTTTAAACGTAAGTCTTTCTCTATGATTTGAAAAAGTATACATTTTTAATCTCCGATAAATACTTTACGAGCTTAACTGTAACACCGGATTTCAAGATTTCAAATACTTTAAATGTTTCCATATATAATTAAAAATTGCAAACAGCATCACTTATATTATCTTCATTAACTAAAATAATTTTGTTTTCATTTTTCGTTTCATAATTAACTAAACGAAGAATAATAAAAAAGCAAAACACTTTTAATATTCATTTTATTACACCCTCTAATTTCAATACCGCTCAAAAATATGAAGACGCCTATTTTTTGAATAGCTACCTTTTTATTATATTTTTTTAATACTACTTGACACAAATTTTTTGACTTTCATAGGACAATTTCATCAATTTAATTTGATAAAAGAAAGACGAAATCATAAAAATAATAAATAAGTTGAAAATGCAATTTTAAAAACCACTAGGTTGGCTAGTAGGCCGGTTCGTTATCCAACTTTTTTCTAGTCAAATTTGAGTACCCCACAAAAGCTACCCAACTATGCCAACTTTCCACCTGCAAATTTTTTTTCCGTTCGGAGTATATTTTTTCTTCTTTTTGAAAAATTTGTAATAGAATAAAAATTTTTGTTTAGCTTTCTAATATTTTATTACTGTTCACTAGCAAAAAATGCACGTAGAAAAAATTTGTCATTTTCTTGAAACCAATAGGAAAACTTGGTTTGTTGAAAAATTTGATTTTTAAAATCCAAAGAACGAACAGATGATATTGTCCAATCCGAAAAAAGTTTTGCAGGTAGGAAGGTGGTATAGGTAAGCAACTTTTGGGAGGTAATAATTTATTACTTTTATTAATTTATAATTCCATCATAAAAAAAAGTTGGAAAACGAGCCGGCCTATTGGCTACTATAACCTTCTACAGTTTTTCTCTTTCTAGTTATATAAACAAAATTTACATTAACCCAAAAAAGATAAACCTACGAAACAATTTTTCGAAAGTGAAACATAAACGCAATTTCGAAAAACTTCTACAAATTTATTGTTATATTTATTAGAACAAAAGAGTTAAAAAATGATGTATTACCATCAAGGAAATAAAAAAATTTCAAATAGCTAAAGGTATTTTCTCTATTTCTATAAAAACACAATGATATGATTTCTACATTGCAATTCAGACCTTAAACACGACACTTACCTTCACCCAAAAAATATAAACGTACGAAACAATTTTTGAAATTGAAACATAAACGTTAGTTTAAAAAACTTCTACAATTCTTTGTTATATTAATCAGAAAAAACTACAAAAATGATGTATTACCATCAAGGAAGTGAAAATTTAAAAAAATTGTTTAATGATATTTTCGGTATTTCTATAAAAACACAATGATAGGAATTAGACATTGCAATTCAGATCTTAAACACGACTCACATTCACTCAAAAAAAAAGACAAACGTACGAAACAATATTTCGAAAGTGAAGCGTAAACCTTAGTTTAAAACACTGCTATAATATATTGTTATATTAATTTTTGAAAAAAGTTAAATAAAGTTTGTACTTTCATTAAGGAAATGAATTTAAAAACATTGTTCAAAGATATTTTCGCTATTTTTATAAAAACAGAACCATATTATTTGAGCAGTTTACTTTCAAACGTGCATATATCCACTTTTGGTTTTTGTTGGGGAATCGAGAAAAACGTTTTACCGCATTTATAAAAAAAATTGTTTTTCTGGGTTACTACATTGTTATGGTCCTAGCCCACGTACCAAATGACCAGAATTTTGGATTCTCATTATTTCATTATCTCATTGTCCAGAGACTGAATGCATGCTTTTTTGGCTGCAAATCAAATGTTTAACTCACTTTTAATATGAGATAGAAAGTTTTTTTTGGAGGAAACTGATACACAGGTTGATGTGGCTCATCCTAAAGATACGATCAACGCAAAAAAAGAAAAAAAAATCAAAAGTGGATATGCCTTTTGAAAGTAAACTCCTCATTTATCCAATGCAATTCAGATGGAAAGAAGATACTGAAACAATATTGAAGCAGACCAAACGAGGTCAAGTTTCAACGTCGTTTCATTCCACTAAGAATCAGCCATATTCAAACCATAGAAATAGGTATATAAATTCCATAGAGATACCCTAGAAAGCTCGTTTCACAAACATTTATAGGACAATAATTGAAAAATCTCACGGAACATTTGATGGAAAAATTTGCTTTATATAAAAGCATAACGTAATTAAAATGTCAACAATATTTGAAGAAACCTCAATTAAAACATATAATCTCTTCGACATACCTCTTTCATAAATGTTTTTACTGAAGCTTGATGAAAAACCAAGAATTTTTACTACATCTTTATAGCACAATATTCCCTTGTTATGACTTTGCTAAATTAAAAAATTTGCAATTATGAAAGAACGCTCAAAGAGTAATAATTTAAAAACTGCCTTCTATAAATAAAATGGAGAATTCAAAAACACATATTTTTAGAAAGTGTATAAAAAAGTTTTCAAGTTCTATAGGAATGAAATTATACTAAATATACAGGCAGGCCGCAAAACTTAATTTTGAAAATTCCCTGACTTTTCCCTGAATTTTTCCTGACTAAATTTTGATTTTCCCTGACCAATAATACTGAAAGATCAAAATTCTAATATTTTAACATTTTCAATATAAAACCTTTTATAAATGGAATAAAACAATTTCAAGTTTAAATATACACATTTTTAATTTATTAATTTTTTTATTGAACTAATGTTCTTTTGAACTTAAAGAGTTTAAAAAAATTCGATGAAATGAATAAGAATTCAAGATAAGTTTCAACACTTTAGGATGAATTTAAAAAAAAATTTAATCCACTAAATTGAGTGAAATTAGAATTCAAGTTAAATTTAAAAAACTCCAGAGAAATCAAAACAATTTAAAAGATTTCACGATTGAATTCCAAATAAATTCGAATGAGTTGCAAAAAAGATTTGAAAATCTCTTCAAATATTTGAAACCCTACGAAATTCCTCACTTATTGTGAACAAATTCTTTGAAATCTATTAAAATCTTATAAAATTCCATGAAATCCTATAAAATCTGATGATATGATCTCAAATCGAGCCTGAAATCCTGAAAATTTTACTAAAATACATCCAGAGCTTTTAAAATCACTTGAAATCATTACAAATCTTTTCAAACTATTCAAGTTAATAAAAAATTCCTTGGAATATTGTTAAATTCCCTAATATTATTTAAATTCTTTGAAATTTGTTGAAATCCCTTGCAACTTTTTAAAACTCTTCAAAATACCTTGAAATTTTTTTCAATACCCTAAAATATTTCATACCCTTTCAAATCTTTTACTCGTAAAACCCCTTTGAGATTAGTTAATCTTTTTTTTTTAATCTTTTGAAATTCCTTTGAAATTTTTTAAAGCTCTTCGAAATCAATTAAAATTTTTAAAAAACACTCAATTAGCATTCTTTGAAATCTCTTCATATTATTGAAATTAATTGAAAATTTCTTAAACTCTTCAAAAATATCCTAAAATCTTTAAATTTCTGTAACATTTTTGGACATACCTTAAAATATTTGAAAATCTTTGAAATCTTACGAAATCCCTCAATTTTTGTGAATAAATTATTTAAAATCCATTTAAATATTTTTAAATTCCTTGAAATTACATCAAATCTTATGATCTCTCCTGAAATCGTGGAAAATTAATGAAAATACCTTAAGAGATTTTAAAATCCCTTAAAATCATTGAAATCCTGAGAAATCTGATAAAATCCCTTGGAATCTTTTAAAACATCCTAAAACCTTATAGATCCTATACAAATATTCTATACATTCTAAAATTATATTAAATTCTACCCCGTGACATTTTTTTAAAATGCCTTTAAATCATTAAAATCTTTGGAAATCCTGTGAAGATTTTCTAATCTCTTGAGAATGCCTTGGGATCTTTTAAATTACCTGAAAATAATGTGTAGATCTTGTGTTTTTCGTTCTACTGGTCCTTTTAATTAATTTTACAAAAAGCGTGTATAAGCTTTTCGTCCTTCGATG
>CAKNWT010329595.1:0-15210 GCA_932066315.1 Andricus coriarius | reverse complement strand
TTTTGGGCCTTATATTTAATTTACTTTCAGGTAAAACAATGTTTTCCTTTTATGTATCTTATTTCACTTCATTTAGATCAATTTTAATCTGATAAGGAAACTGATTCATTTTTCAAAACTTCATACGGTTTAATTCCGTTATGAACTTGACACAATAAATTATACTATTTTTGTCTGGAAGCTTAGGGAATGAACATACCATTTTATTATTTTCTTCATAATTTAAAAATTTTCACAAAAACAGAAAATTCCATATTTTTGGTTGAAAATTCAACTATTTGGTTAAATGTAACTTTCATGTTGAAAATTCATATTTTCGGTTGAAAAATCATCTTATTCGTTGAAAATTCAACTAATAGGTTTAAAATTCATTATCTTATTGAAGATCCATAATTATAGTTAAAAATTTATTTCTTTGGTTAAAAATTGGAATATTTGGTTGAAAATTCTTTTTTTTTTGTCAAAAATTAATTTTTTTCACCTGAAAATTGAAATACTTCGTATTTGATTAAAATTTGTATCTTCTTTAATTAGAAGTTCATGCATTCTACCTGAAAATTCATTTCTGTGACTAATTCAGTTAAGTATTCTATCAATTCATGTTAAAATTAATCTCTTCGGGTGAAAATTAGTTTTTTGCAATAAAAATTTAAATATTTAATTGTTGGTTCCTTTTTCTAGTTGAAAATTCATGTGTTTCGTTGAAAAAAGATTCTTTTTTGTAGAAAATTAATGTTATTGGAGGAAACTGCAACTGTTTTCTTTAAAAAGTGACCTGTTTTGGTTCAAGATTCTACTATTTTGTTGAAAAGTACGGTTAGTTGGTTGAAAAATCAACTAATTGGTTTAAAGCTGAACTAAATTAAAAAAATTAGTCAAAGTAAGCGTCGGAAGCCTACAAGGAAGGGTTTGTAGCCTATTAAGACGTTAATTTAAGCATCAACAGGATCTTAAATCAGTTATTCTTCAATTTTGTAAATAAAAATTAGAAATTTTTTTTCAGTTTGGAAAAAGGTTTTGGTGCTTATGCACTTTTTGATTGAAAATTCATCTATTTGGATCGAGGCTGTGAAACATAACCCGAAATGAATTAAAAACACTATTTTCGTTTAACGCATCAGAAGGATCTTCAAGAGCATGAAACTTGCAAAATCTAGTTGAATTGTGCATAAAGATACACCACTTTATCGCAAAACTCTCGAATTATTCAAATGTGATCAAATAAAGAATATAAAATCATGATAATTAAATTTAAAAGAAAATAGTTTTCATCACTGTTACCTGTGAAGTAATCAATCTGAACAATGAAAAATGACTAATATTGTGCTTCTAAATGCTTTTCACCCCATTATTATTCGAAAAACAGTAAACAAGTACAGCGCAATGTGCAAATTAGAAAGGGATTTAGAATGTTGTATTTCGTGGTCGATTTTTGGTATTGAAAAGTATTAAGAAAAATATTGTCGCCTCAGGGTACAGACAGAGATTCAGATCAAGAGATAACTTCTACTATTATGGGGAGTCAAAACGCAAGGACAAAATTGGTATCGAAAAGAATTCAATAATTGTCACGGCACCATTGATGAGGAAATTTTGGGATACTTTTCAATGCAAGCCTTTTTACCGGGTTGGTAGAAAATTTAACTTTTATGGTAGAAAATTATGGTAATTCAGGAAAAGTAATTTGTCACGTCCCGAGTTTAAGGCGAGGGTAGCTTGGAAATATAAGAATGACAGAGACCAGTATTGCTAATTATGTTAGGTTGGTAAGACGCGACTAATTATTTGTTGTGGGTGCGTTGTCACTAGCAATTTTATCGGGATTTCGTTAGTGTTAGGTTGAGTTTCTTTCGCAAACGTTTAAACAGCGGACTATGTCCCGAAATTGAGTAACACAACCACCGAAAGTCTCACCTGAAGGGACTTACAATAAAACATAGATAGGTGTCCGCCAGCGGCGTAGCCACGGATTTTGTTTGGGTTCTCCATTTATAGACCCATCTTTCCCACTCTGATTACAAATTTTTGCTTTTCGTCGACAGCAGATCGTCAGATTCAAGTGCCGGCTTTACATCCTTAAATTTTGATGGTACGCACAAAAAAAAATACACACTGAAGGGCGAAAATCATATTTTGGTGGACTAAGAATCTTTGAGTTAATGAGCATATTAATTCATCTATTTGCGGTATGAACAGCGCTCTTCTGTAATATTCCTTAAGTGTGTTTGAGGGATAGTTTTCTCTATGAACGTGAGTTCCAACGACTCGGGGAATTAATGGAGTAATACCCACTTCGACGAGAACCATTGTGGCTTGATCAAATAGTTATCGAAACTCTTCTTCAACATTATTCCTCATTTCTCGAAATTTTCCTAGAATTGTTTTGACATGTCTAACCGCTCTACTTAGATCGACGAATTTACTTTGCAAATAAAGTGATAGGTTGTGAGTTCAGCTCAGTATCTTTTCCGAAAATTGCAAACCAATCAAAAATCCGAATGTGCAAAGCTTACTGTGCAACCACTTCGCATTTCCGGTACTGTCCCATTTTCCCAGTCGATGATTTCTAAAGCCTTCACAACTGGAATATAGGCATCAGCAAATAAAGTTCTTGAATCGCTTCTATCTGCTCAGCGTGTTTCACAATACTGCATTAACCCGGATACTACCGGTTGTTTTCTGGCTTTAGAGACATTTAAATCATTCGCCGATTGGACTTCTATGTGGTTAGTAATATGATACTATTCTAACGGATCTTTCAAAACTTCAATTCGCACACTGGAATTTGCAACTTCTGAAGTAGTTGCAACATTCTTTTAAAGAGCCGAAAGTTTTGCGTACAAGCGTCACCTTTGAACGATCATGCAAACTTAAATTCAAACAATGAGAAGTGCAATGAGTGTAGAGTGCCGATGGATATTTTTCATTAATAAGGGCTTGAAACCTTGAAATTCTCCACTCATTATCGATGTGCCATCGTATCCCTTACCTCGCATGAGATTTAAATCAAGGCCAAGAGATTTAACAGTTTGCTAACTTTAAATTAATTTTATAAAAATACGACAGTTTTTTGTCTTTCCTGCGAAATTCGGGTTTTAGCACTCCCATGCGTATGCAGTTAATGTCTGGATTATAAAGTTTCTAGGAGAGAATGAAAGAAGAATTTAAAGGATATCATAATAGTAGACTGTTGAGTGTAGACTGTAGAGGATTACTGAAATAACTAGTTTTTTTTTTTCTCCAGAATCCTCACTATAAGGAGGAAAAACCACGTTTGAGACTCTACAGTCTACAATAAGGGCCTACCTAATTTATGATTCACTTACGAATCTTAACCTTCAGGTAGTTGTTTTGGATCAGGACAAAGCAATGCTTGTAATTGAATCTTGGGCGAGCAAAAATCGTATTTTATCTTAGTGGCATCTGGGTTTACTTAAATTTAAATGTAGAAATCCACCGTTTATTGTGTTCATTTTTGCAGATTTATTATGGTGTCCATAATCTCTCTATCTCATTAGCATTTATGGCAAACAACAGACTTGTCAGAGCATGGACACAATCTGTTTTTAATAGAATGAAGTTTTTGGCTGCAAATTGGTATTTTTATTTGAAAATTCATCTCTTTGATTAAATATTCACCAATTTTGTTGAAAACACAAGAATTTTGTGGAAGAGCAATCCTTTTGATCACAAATTTGCGTGAGTTTAGTTTAGGCGGAGTAATATGTCATGATTGTATGTGATTATAAGTATTCCTATGCGATCCGGAGTAATCTTAGGTAATCTTAGTTTATCTTAAGTCATTGTCAAAATGTCTTGTTTTGGCATTTTTTTTCTACAAAAGTTGCCTTCTATAAAAAGTGTTTAACTTGGTTATCTTACGGTATACCAACAAAAGTACACGCATATCATGAGACATTAAACAAATATGATATGATAGTAATCGCAGAAATTTTTACGGACAGCAAAATAATAAATTATATTTTTCCTTAGCTTGAGTTCTTGACTGCTACGTGATTTTTGTCATGCCTCGGTGTATACGTGAAGAACAGAAATTTCTAGAAGTGAAACACATGGAGCGTTTTTACAACGTGGCAGTTTCTGCTACCGTGGCAAAAATGACCTCAGTGCAAATAGGCTCATAGTAATCTGACGAAGATGACTATATATAGCAGTTAACAAATTCCAAATTTCTCAGTCGAAGTTCCCAAAATCTATTGGACAATTAGAGAAAAATGAAGATCGCCAGCTGCATTCTAATTCTTACATTTTCGCTATATCTGGATTTTGTTGGTAAGTTTAATTAGGCTGACCATATTTATAATTTTTCTACCTATATCTACTTGTTGAGGCTTACAACTGTTGTCCTGCGATGTCTTTAACCTTCTTCGAGTTGTTGGAAATACAATTTTTTGGTTTCTTAATAGAAAAAACATTGGATCAGATTGAAATGTAATTATTTTCTTCAAATTTGTTGCTGAATGAAAAATATTTGTACGTAACTTCATGTTTTAATGTTTGTTCATCTATCTTCTGTACACTGTACCATATGGCTTCCATGTTTCCTAACTGCGTTGTATTCTTCTCCTTTGGTGATTAACGTCTTTTTGCTTTCTGCAAATTAAAAGTTTTTAAAGTTTGAGCACTAGGGCGGACAAAATTTAATAACGGTAAAATCCTACTTTCGATTTTTGGTGATCGACACCCCCCACCAATTTGTTCCTTTTTCGGAAAAAGAAATTCCATATTTTTATCCAAACTGGCTATCATTGAACCCGTGCCCACGGATTTTTCTTTCGGAATTTACTTACGGTTTTTAATAGGAATAGCATCAGTCGCATCTTATTTATTATTTTCTTATCTCAGAACTTATAACCTAATTTTTTAAGCAATAACAATTTTTTTAAGAATAATAATTTCTTTAAACAATCATAATTTTTAAAACAATTTTATTCAGTTACGTTATGGAAAGATTTTTTTCAGATCGATTTCGTTGAGATAAGAAAATACCGATTAATAATAATCGATATCATTATTATAAGAGATTCGAAAAAACTAGCATGTTCTTCTTTCGTATGAAAAGGAACAAGTGAAGAAATTTTTTAAACAATTGAAACATATTGTGAATAAAAAACTTTACTCTTAACATTTTTCAACTATATCATTTATCCTGGAAAAATAAAATTTCTAACAAAAAAGATCAATCTACAAATGAGAAAGACAAGTTTTCAACAAAAGAGTTGAATTTTCAAAGAAAAAGGATTTTTCAGACCAGAAAAAAATATATCGACACAGTTGAATCTTCAATCCGAAAATATGAAAAATAGTTCATCTTTTGTGTCACGATATGTTTGATATTATTCTTCAGACGAAAAGAAACGATCCCGCTGAAAAGAAACATTTTATTGTTGATAATACGATATATATGAATTTGCTTATAATAATTGTTTATATCGATGATAGTTATTGTTAAATGGCAATATTTTCATGCTGATATTATTCTTCAGGGAAGAAAAGAAGGGTGTCTACTAAAAATAAATTTTTTTTAGGTTCGCAAATGCGAAGTAATTGAATTTTTTTAAATAAAAGTAAGCCAGAAGAGAATTTGTTGGTCAAAATTATGCATTTAAATACCCCACAGCTAAAGCGAGTGAACGCTTCGAAAATAATAATTCGGGAAATAATTTGGTGAATCAACTTACTTGGGTTGCGACCATTTCAGGGGGTAACTAAAATATTCAGGAATCAGTTTTAAAGTTCGACAAGAAAAAGGACAATATAATTTCAAAATCAAAGAAACAATAATTCAACAAAAAGATTTAAACGCTAATGTACAATTATGAATTTCAAACAGTAAAAATGGATTCAAAAATATTTAGTCGTGACAAACCTCGTGACCTCGTGTGACTTTATTCTTATAAAAAGATTGCGGATTTTTTCGCCGTAGATATGACTTTCAGGACTAGATAAAATTAGGTTTTCACTTTTGAGGGTCGGCTTACTAATTTGTCAGATGTTCCGCACAAATAAAGTAAGATTAAACAAATAGGGTGGAGTTGTTTAATATTAAGAATAAAATTGGATTCTTCCTCCTCGGGATGATCCTGCACCGAGAAAAAAATATTCTTCGTTTAAGAGGATTCCTCTTATCTTCATGTGATTTTTCCTCTACAATACAATATAGTAGGAAAAGTATTCCTCTTAATTTGAGAGGACTCTTTTCTCTTGAAGAGGATTATTCTCAAATCAAGAGGACCCTCTTAAAGGAAGAGGAAGAATCCTCTCAATTGGAGAGGATATTCTAATCCGTTTTAAATGCAATCCTCTTATTTGGAGGGAATTTCATCTTCTTCTAAATATGATTGGAGCCAGGAAAAATTTTCCAGATTCGTATAAACTACGTTATTTTATTGTTTATTTATAACGGAAAAAGTTGCGATAATCTATTAAAACTTGCCGTAACCTAATTTTCGATTACGCGGTGACCATTCCCGCGACGAAACGTTTTTTTTCACTTACGGACTCTATTTGTTCTAACAAGACCTCTGAAAATGAAGATCAACAAACATAAAAGAGAAATGCATGGGAGTTTTGTTGTACGGGAATAGAGGAAAGAACATTATAGCAATGATGAAATCATACAATTTGTACACCACGTGCATAAAGAAATGCACAATCTAAAAATTTACTTAATTTCGATCGACTCCACACACATGCTGACGTCCAAATTTTTTAACAGTCAAATTAGCTCTTTATTCATTATGTTCCGATCCGAGAGGAAAATGCAAAAGTCTTCCTTTTTCCATATCTCTGCTAAAAAAAGAGGGAAATCCTCCATTTTCTAGAGAAATATTCTCCTTTTGAGAGGAAGTGTTAGAGGATTGAAGAAGAGGAATTCTCCTCTCAAATTAAGAATATTTTGTTCTCGGTGTGAGGGTGGCTTAGTCTCAGTTCCTCAAGGAGAGAGGCAAAGTTGCGACCACGTTTTCAAATTCCCAATTCGTGACTCTATGATCAACTTGATATCTCAGCGACACCAAAAGAGAGAAAGCTTCGAATCGAGATTGAGCTCGGCAGCTCGATTTTCTGCTCGAGCCAACGCGTGGTTCTGATTGGTAGAGGCCCTACTATCGGCGAGAAAATTATAGGCACCTGCCTTTGAAGCCTAACAACACAGCAAAAAGGGGAAAAATTTAAAAAAATTCTTGCATATGAAGAAAACATTTCTGAACAAATTGATATTAAAGCGATTCAAACTTCAATTTTGTTGGTTGAAAAGCAAGTGTCAGAAAGCATCGGGGGAGCCTTTTTTTCTACCGACAGCTGGTGCCTTTGTTTGACCCGTGCTTTTGAACTCTTGTCCAGACATTGACGACTCTTCTAACCGGCAGCAAAAAACATGTACCCCCATTGGTTTCTAACACTTATTTTCCAACCAAAAAATAATGTTCTAAATTTGACTCTTCTTAAATGTGCCCGTAATTCCTTACTCAGTTTCAGTGAGCAAAATTAAAAATGCATCCATTTCTATTTGTTCTTACAGAATTAAGTTCAGAGGGGGACTCACGTCGGCGTTCACGCTCGCGCTCGCCCCGCCGTGACCAAGCTTCTTCAAGCCAACCAAGCCGACCAGCTGATGAATCTGCATTGAGTAAGTAACAAAGTGAAAGTGTGAGTTATTCACATTGAATAGAAAAAATGTAATATTGCAATAACTGGTCAGATTTTCTTGTACAGTTCTGAAATTCACAAAATAATTCATTTAAAAAAATCCACTAAAAATGGTTCAGTTAAAAGACGAATTTTCAGCAAACGAGTTCAATTTTTAAAACAGTGAAATTTTGAACCCGGGAATATGAATTTTCTACAAAAAATGTCATGATCAGCCAAACAGTGGAATTTCCAATCAAATGAATAATCTACCAAGCAGATTGATTTTCTAGAAAAAAGACACCTTGTCAACAAAATGCATTAATTTTAAATAATATAGTTATATTTTCAACAAAATAGTTAAGTTTTCAGCCAATGAGATAAGCCTTAGAGAAAAATAATCAATTATTAACAAAGTATGCAGTCCAATTTTTAAAGACAAATTATGAATTTTCAACGAAATTTCCACAGAAGAGTTGAACTTTCAACTTAAATTCTTCACAGAATAGAAAAAAATGCAATCATATTGTTGAATTTTCAATCCAAAAAGATGAATTTTCCACAAAATTGTTCAATTTAAAAAAAAAAAACTTTTTTCTACTCAGAAGGAAGAAAAATCTCAACTAAATTGTACAATTTTTAAGCCGAAAAGGAAGTTAAACTATTTTGCAAAAAATTAATTTCTTTTGGTTTCCAAATCATCTGTTTCGGAACTTCCACTAGACCAGCTAGACTATCTTACTATCAGATATTTTCCCAGTGGAATTGATAAATCTCTTTTTTTTCTTACGAAAACAGGTGTCATGCCAGCCATACGAAGCCATGTGAAAATTCGTAGGGAAAACAAAAGTGATACATTTTATTTTTCCGGTGGTACCAGCGTTATTTATCTACAAATGCCAGGTAATCAGGTTGTTCGTGGAACTCTAAACCTGGAACATTACACGAATGGTGTTCCTAACTGGATGAAATCAGACTCTAGATATAAGGTAGTAGACTCACCTGACCGAGTTTTTCTATACGAACCTGCTTGGGATGCATTATTTCTAAAAGGGGATATCGGAAGAAATGTCCGTACAGATATTGATTCTAACGTTCGAGGATACAAGTGTTTTGTAAAAACAGAAAACGGTCTTTACAAAGCAGATCTTGAGCCATTTCCTGCAGCTGAAAAAGTAAATCTGCGTCTAATTTTGAGGACAACCATCTTTGTAGTAGTACCAGAACGGAACCTTCTTCATGCGGGAAAACTAGAACCTTTCCCAAAGCAGGTTGCACCTAGGTGGATTAACCTGTAGCGACCTTGCGATTTAGCGGATAGCCAGACTGTTCAGTTCAATTGCAAAAACTTGACATATGTGGAATTCTACTAATATTCAATTGTAAAGGTTGTGCTGAATTATTTAAATAAAAATGTCGACCTCGAAAAACTTATTTGTATCATTTATAAACTTAGGAAATGTACACACGATTTTATTATTTTCTTCAAAATTCAACAATTTTCTTAAAAACAAAAAAGTCAATCTTTTTGGTTGAGAACTCAACTGGCTTATTAAAAATTTGTTCCATGTTGTAAAAGAATAATATTTTTGGGGAAGCATTTTTTTTTGTTTCTTCAAGATTAATAATTCTAACTGAAAATTTATTTATGTCATGTTATGTAAAAGGTAAAGAATGGTTGACCAGTTAAATTAATGCATTGAAAACTTACATTTACCTTTCTATTCCAGAAAGGGTATAAGAAACAGAAAGGGTTGTCGCTTACACCACCGAAATAAACATTCTGCTAAATTAAACTGCTCTTCCAATGACCCGTTTGCATATTTTAGTTCTTCTGTTTCTCCTCTTGGTTTAATACTGGAGGGACAAATGGAAGCTTAGTCCACGTGATTAGTCATCCCATCTTGTAGAACAGAATATTATGCTATTAAATTATTTTTTATTAAGTTTATTCATGAGCAACCTTTGGTTTGTCTACGAGTTTTTGGGATAGCTTTCCGTATAGCTTGTATAATCCAATTCTCATATTCTTTTCTCGCAACGAGTTTTCGGGATAGCTTTCCGTATAGCTTGTATAATCCAATTCTCATATTCTTTTCTCGCAACTTGTGCAAACTGTCACGTCTGACATTCACTGTGTACTCCACTGGTAACGGAGGTCAACTCCCTAGTGATCGAAATGGTTTTATGGTCAGCCGTTGTTCGGTAGCGATATAATTGCAGCATTCATATTATTGTATAGGGTTTATTTGAGGTTATGTTATAAGATTTTGATAGATTTATACGAAGTTGACAATCCTGATGATTAAATTATAGTCTGGTGGACTTTCTGGCATTTCTGGTTGAGGTACAAAAGTTACCTTATTTCGTTTCTTAAATTTAGATTCGCCTATCCCGCTATAATCAGCACTGTACAACATGTTTGGGGAATTTTTCCCGATATTGTTTTGACGCTAATTTCCACACATTTCGTGGAATTTTCCCCAAAGTTTAGTAGGGACAATTTTCCAAACATTCGTGTGGAATATCAACCAAAAAGTGGTAATTTTCCCCAAGATTGAATAGGGAAAATTCCCTATGCTATTGTGGAATGATATCTAAAATTTGGGGAATTTTCCTGCTTTTATGTAGGGAAAATTCCCAAAAATTTATGAAACATTGCTTAAAACATTGTGAATATTGATACTCACTATTTAGGGTAATTTCCCAAAACTTTTTTGGAATAATAACCAAAAAGTCGTGATTGTTCCCTAATAAAAAAGCAAGGCTGAGCTCGACCGTAGCAATAGAAGAGCCTCACCATGAAAGAAACGACAATCGATGCTTCGCGTCGGTTGCTTTCTTAAAGACTAGACGCGTCATTTCTGTTGCAAGAGAGATGGCACGTCACTTTTTTTGGTGACTGATCATTATTTTTAGAAAAAGTTTATTCTTCATACAAAATCATCAACTTGATAATTGTTCATTAAAAATTGACAGGAGTTTAGAAAAGTCGGAAGTTTTTTATGCCGAACTATTGAGAAATCTACAATTTTCTTGAATCTTCTATGAAAACGACGGAAAGAAATCTTTGAGATGACTATAACATTAATAAATCTTTTGTCCAAAAAAATGTGTGAAATTATTAAAAATATTGTGCTAGTTTATCAAAGATTTTAGAACAAAATAACTTAATTCGTGCGGTTTGCTAAGGGATGGCGTAACTTGATTATTATTCCATCGTTCCAAACATCCGACATGCGTTGGAAAGCTACTGTCGTTGTGCATCTTTTTCAGTATATGTCATTCATTTGAAGCGTAAACAGCTATAATATTTGTTCACTTAAATATGTCGAACTTGGTGCCTGAAAAAGTGTTTTTGCGGGGAGTTCTCCTTCATTATTTTCATATGAAGAAAACTGCTGCCGAAAGTCATCGTATTTTGGTGGAAGTGTATGGTGAACATGCTCTAGCTGAGCGAAAGTGCCAAAAGTGGTTTGCTCGATTTAAAAGTAGTGATTTTAGCTTGGAAGACGAAGAACGTCCTGGGCAGCCAAAAAAGTTTGAAGATGAAGAACTGGAAGCATTACTCGAGGAAGATTGTTGCCAAACACAAGAAGATCTCGCAGAATCTTTGGGAGTCACTCAAGCAGCCATTTCAAAACGTTTAAAAACAGCCGGATACATTGAACAGCAAGGAAATTGGGTTCCACGTGAACTCAAGCCGAGAGACGTTGAAAGGCGGTTTTGCATGTCCGAAATGCTGCTGGAACGCCACAAGACTAGGTCCTTTTGCACCGGATTGTTACTGGTGATGAAAAATGGATCCGTTACGACAACCCCAAGCGCAAAATATCATTTGTGCAGCCCGGCCAACTAGCCAAATCAACGGAAAAGTGGAATATCCATGGTGCGAAGGTAATGCTCTGTATTTGGTGGGATCAGAAGGGTGTACTTTATTATGAGCTGCTAAAACCGGTTGAAACCATCAATGGAGAACGCTACCGAACACAATTAATCCGTTTGAAGAGAGCAATAGCCGAAAAACGCCCAGAATATGCGATCACACACGAGGCAATAATTTTCCATCATGACAACGCTCGGCTCCATGTTGCTATTCCGGTTAAGAACTATTTGGAAAACAGTGGATGGGAAATTTTACACCACGCGCCTTATAGCCCAGACCTAGCTCCTTCGGACTACCATTTGTTCCGGTCGATGCAGAACGCCCTCACTGGAATACGGTTCACATCAGAACAGGGTATCAAAAATTGACTTGATTCAGTTTTGGCCGCCAAGCCGGTGCAGTTCTTTTGGGATGGAATCCACTAATTGCCAGAAAGGTGGGCAAAAGTCATAGCTTCAGATGGGTAATACTTCGAATAATACTATGGTATAACAATTATTATTATACAAGATTATACGTTTGAGAAAACCCGCACGAATTAAGTTATAGGTCGAATATCTTCCTGAACATACAGTAATACTCCAAGAATTTTTTAAAAATTTACCTAATCTACTTGGAAAATCACAAATTAGTTTTGGAACGATTCCCTACATTGAGAAGGAATCATTGCATTCCCCAAATTGTAGGGAATATTCCCAAAGTTTGGTATAAAGTACCATGAGTTTCAACAAATTTCCCCAAAAATTGTAGGTGTTATCTAATTTCCTAAATTTTAGGGAATTTTCCCAAATTTTTTAATGAATTATAAGAACTTATAGGAAAATTTCCACAAATCTTGGGGAAAATGATTTTCCAAAAGAAAAATCTGGATTTTTTGCCCACTAAAAAATTCGAGAAAATTCCCGAAATGTTTCACAGTGTGTTATAACTTTTGCGGCATTGATAAATTCTCCATCGAAAAAAGGAATAGTTTTTAAAGGATTCGAATTGGTGACTATATGATTCTGCCTAAATAAAATTTTAACCGTTTTTTGTTGGAGATATTCTCGCTTTAGAATTGGAATTGTAATGAGGGAAATAATCTAGCAAGACAACGTGAAAAAACACGTCAAAATCTCTAAGGATCAGTTTTACTTTAATAAAAGTGGAGATTCTACCTTGTGTTCATACCATGATCTCGACAGCTTCATTCTCTGACACAATTTGGTCTTCGTTTAGAAAGTTTACCATTATTAAAATAATTTCGGCTCCCATGTCATCCAAAAATTAAAATTTGGATTCCTTGGAATTAGGAGATGAAAATTCTACGGCTGAGGATTCCAGGTTGAGTCTTGTGCAGACATTTGGTCGTGTTTCATTATAATTTGTTGAATATGGGGTTGACTGATGATTCTATCACGCGAATAATATGGATTGAGAAATCCTTTAGTTTTTGAAAGATTCTTGTTTTTTTTTTAACTGGAAATATAACTATTCCATTTTTCGTTGAAAATTTATCTTTTTTAATAGAAAAGTCATGTATTTAGTTGATAATGCGTATTTTTTGGTAGAAAATTAATCTTTATATATGGTTGTAAATTCTTCTTTTACATTGAAAATTCGACTATTTGGTTGAAATTTATTTTTTTATTGAAGATTCATCATTATAGTGTTACGTCTCGGAGGAGATCCACATACATCATCATAAAATAATTAAATCTAAAACTTACGCTACTTCCTCTTTTTTTGATTCCAAATTTGTAGAAAAATATAAAACATGGATTGAGGAACAAGCAAGAAAAAAAGTTGAAATAATTGAATTTAAGATATAAAATAATATTTGATTACTCAAAAAATTTTACAAATGTGTAATTTGCGAATATTGTTTCAATTGTTTTATCTAATACTTTTCAACTGATTGGCACGACATAAAACTTGAAAAATTTCAGCCAAACCTCGTCTTAGTGTCCACCCTTTAAAAAAAGGAAAACACTTCATGACGAGATTTTTTAAATGAATTAGAAAAAATTAAGGGATAGCAATGTTCACTTTTGATTAATTTCAGTGATTATAATTTTTTAACTTTGAATAAATGCTACTTAAAGATGTTCCGTAGAGGTTTAGGGCAGCGATTCGATGGTAGAAATAAACTTGATGTAACCCTTCAAAACATGGGCATATATTGAAAGAGATTCGGTCAGGGCTGGAAAAAGTTTCCCTTCTTAGACTATTTTCTGACAAGATTGATGCGTTACCCTTCGCTGTTTTTTTAAACGTTGGCTTCGCCAGTTTTGACATATTTTTCGTCAATTTTCTTAATTTGGCACGTCAGGATGAATACTTGAGATGGTGTTTTTGGCTTCAAAATAGTTACTTCATAATTAGGTTTGAAAAAATCATATTCAATGCTAATTTCGCTGACTATCTGTACTGGATTGACAGATTCGCTTGGATTCATCCTTGCATTTGCTGCTTCCGTTTTGCTGAAACATACATAGATTTGAAAAAATGTTAATGTTGCGAAATAAAAGGTATTAATTAGATAAATTAACTGTAAGATAAAAATAAATAGTTTTTAACTTAGAATTAAAATTTAAAGGAAAATTTATTTATGTAAGTAGAGTGGTTTATACAAATTTATGTTGAAACAAAAAATTTCAAATATTGGAAACTTGTGTATATATATTTTTGTTCAAAGAATGAATTTAATTTAATGCGGAACTTCAAACTTCTCTTTTATACTATTTTCATTGTGCTACAAGACACTAATTTGAATGTCCTCTGATAAGTTCGCAGTTTTTTTGTTACATTGTTTATTTTTGAAAATTTTGGGATAATATTGATTTATATCATTATTTGAAAAATCGTGAGTGAAACAGATCCTACAAGGTTTTACATGCACGAGATGAATAATACAATGGATTGTTTATGTGATATTGTGAACGAATTTCACTTTGAAGTTACATATTTAAATAAAAAGATTGTATTCGGAATTCGAGAGAAATTTAAGCCGAGTAAAAGTGATAATAAATATCATTTGAAGATATGGTAAGTAAATAATAATTTCGTTTTATCTTAGAAGTAGGAAAATATTATCTTGCGCATTTCTTTGATTCTTTTTGTTTAAATAAGAAAATTCTTCTTATTTCTGAAGGGTGAAAAATTTATTTAGAAATCGACATTTTCGTATCGTTGAACAAAGTGATCAAGATCGCGATTGATAGGGCGTTGACAATTATTTGGTACTTCCATTTCATACCCAAGCAAAACACGCACATTTTGATCTACGTATTCTTCTGTGCAATCCAAACACATACTTGCAGGACATCGAGGATATATGAACTGTATTCTACATTCGCAACACATTGTTAAAATTATTTCTGGTCTAGCTAGTGAGTGCCATGTTGTTTTAAATTCATAATCTTGTTGTAAAGTCGCTGAATAATTACTGAAACAATGAATACAAAGTCTAATCGATGTATATACATTACAAACACTCCTATTATATTTTGTGATAACATATAGCATGAGCACTTTAATAAATATTCGTGTTTTTGTGGATGGTTGTGTGGGTAAATTTCGTCAATATAATTTTCGTCAATATTTTTCTTTATGTGCAACTGATGGAATTTCTGGTGTTGGAATCATTTCTGTGTAAAAAAAGAATGGATTCCAAAATTGTGTGAGTATATATA
>CAKNWT010329594.1:0-27601 GCA_932066315.1 Andricus coriarius | reverse complement strand
ATTAACTCCACTGACACTCTTCATCATGCGTTTCTTATAAACTGCTTGTCATCACATTTTTCTGTCCTGGGATACCTCTTTAGTTTTCTTCACGTACAGGTATTTTTTCATGCAAGATCTTGTCTGTCTGTGTCTTTTTGAATCTCTTCGAATTAGGGTCTTATAATATAATAAAATAATAGCGTGATAAAAAATAATCGCTTTATTTCGACATACGAAGCATGGTTGAGATAAGCAAATTTCGATGATTAGACTTATAAGTGAAATTTAAACATCTCACAATGAAAAGCTCGAGGCATATGTAAGAAATAAGATAATAATGATAGTATAGAACATGTGTTATAATAAGGTACCAGCAAAAAATTAGACACACTTTCAACCGAATTCTTCGTTAATATAGTAATCAGTTTTTCCTCAATCAGAAAAAATGAAGATCCTTTCTACTGTCGTCCTGTCATTGGCTGTTATCCTCAATTTGATTGGTGAACATGATAATATAATATACCTTTAATTTGAAAACATTTTTTAGAATTATGCAAATTACAATTTGTCCAAAGTAATGCGCAATATGTTGTCATTTATATCCGTGAACATACTTACAAATCCCTGGAAACTCTGAAATCCTTTGAAGTCTTTGAAGTTTGAAACACAAAATCTTTTAAAATTCGTTGAAATATATTCAAATCATTTCAGTAGACCAATGTAAAAATTACTCAACAAATGTATCCAAATAATCATTTTCATAATAGGTTCACCCTCGGGAATATTATCTCAGGCTTTTTTTTTAAACTACATGAGTCGAACGAATTTCTTCTTATCTTATCAGACACATTCGAAAATATTTTCGCAACATTTTTAACAAACATTATATTCCTTGGACTGAATTATCTTAATTAAATATGAACGCGTAAATTAGTGTATTTCATCAAAGGTTATCCAAGGTATGTTATTTTTAGAAATAACTCTAGCAATTTAGGCACTGAAAGGAACTAATAATCTGAAAAGATCATAGTTTAGAAAATTTTGCCACAGAAACTGTTTTAACCATGGTGAATCCAGTATGCACCGGGGGATCCTGAAGACGTCCTTAAAATGTACCTCTATGTCATGTGATTTGAGCCTTTAAGGCATCCTTTGGATCTTTTCCTGTCTTTAAAATGTTCCCAGGACGTCCTCAAGACGTCTGCCAAAGAAGTCTATAGGACAACCTCACGACTTGTGTACCCATTGGAAATGATTAATTTTGTACTTAGTTTTGTTTTTAACTTTTCATCCTAAATTTTTTCTTTCTAAATTAGTGCGGCAAATTAGTGCGCTTCTTGTTGCAGAGTTAAGTTTACAGTTCAAATCTTCTTCAAATAATCGCCCTATTTCTGCTGTTCCTTCTACCAGAACTTCTGATTCCCCTGGCAGGTCCCCTACTCCTGTCAGGTCCAGGTCTAGTACTCCTCCTCTCGGACATTTTTCTGCTAAAAAGTCTTCTTCTTCAAGGCCTTATCATACTAACAGGTGCATAAATCCACCCAACAGGCTTCCTTCCGATAACGGACCTGGACATAAACTTGATCAACTTCAATTTATTCGGTCCGTTTAGTAAATTTCAGTTATCTCAGTAACCTAAATGCGTCAGCATTTTGCGAACACTTCTAACACTGTACATTTCAGAATTTTTGATAGGATACTTTACACCAATATTTTATATTATTTATATTTCTGTTCTGTATTGATACGTAAATTAGTTTTAACTTATCCTAAATGCAGTTATGTCATCGATTACTGAACTTATTAGGTGAATTTTAATTAATATTTTTTCTCCTTTCCGCGTATGTAATTTACTCGGAGATTGATGTGTTATTGCTAAAGGCTTCAAAAGTGTAGCTTCTAGGGGCCGCAGATTTATAAAGCATACATTTTTATAGAGCCATTAATAAATAATAGCTCATGGTACAAGAAAATCTCACGAAAGTGCAAAGCTTTATTTTCTGCCAAAGATAAATATAGAAATTTAGGAAACATTCGATTTACCCAATTAGGGGTTTTCGATAATTACAATAGTTATAAAAAATAAGGAGCAGGTGACAGAAATGCTAACAGAGATAATTGCAGCCAAGAGGCGACCAAGAGATCGCCGGCTGGGTGATGCAGAATCGTAGAATTTAGTGGCGGTTTCTTTGATATACTCTGAAATGTAAGGTAATCGAAATTCTCTGTGAAGGACAGAGTTCTTGGTATATCTGGGCGTTTTTGTGATAAGTCTGAGGAATTTATTTTGTATAATCTGGATGTGATTGATGTTACTTTTTGACGCACCTCCCCAAATTGTACAGGCATAGGTTATGATTGGTCGAATAAGCATTTTGTAAATCAGGATACCATATACAGGTTTGTGTCTATTAATAATAGGATTTAAACGCGAGATGACCCCGAGAGCTTTCCCCTTAGTTTCATGTATATGCTGTTTTCAATTAAGACGTTTATGAAGATTACCCCCTAGGTATTTTACGGAACTTTTCCATTCTATTGGTTCATTAAACATTTTTGGTGGATCTATTTTAGTAGGCTTTCGGATTGAGAAAATAATTGATTCTGACTTTGCTACGTTAATTTTTATTCTCTAAAGCTTAGCCCATGCCTCAATGATTTCAAGAGCTTTGTTCAGTAATCTTAAGATTTTCGGAACTGACCAAGAAGAAGTAAATGGTGCGGTGTCGTATGCAAACAATCCAATTGTACCTTTGGGGATCTCAGGAATGTCGTTAACGTAGGTAATGAAAAATACCGGTCCTAGAATGCTGCCTTGAGGCACACCCGCTCGGATGGGTTTCTCCTTTGAAAGAGTCTGGCCTATTTTGACTATGAATTTTGTGTTGCAGAGATAAGAATGTATGAAATGGATAAGCCCTCTTTGGAAGTTGTAATTTATTAGCTTTCTGAGCAGTCCCACATGCCAGACACTATCAAAGGCTTTTTCTACATCGAGGAAAACAGCTCCAGTATGTTTTCTTCGATTGAAATTTAAGCCAATGGCTTCGGTAAGCTCAAGCATCATGTGCTGCATTGAGTGACCTTTTCTGAAACCGTATTGTTGCGGTTCAAGGATGCTGTTTTCCTCGAGGTGATAGTTTACGCGAGTGAGTATTATTTTTTCAAAAATTTTGCTCATAGTATTTAGAAGACTAAAGGGCCTGTAACTGGTTGGATGATATGGATCCTTGCCTTTTTTTAAAACTAAAATATGAGCTATTTTCCATGAGTTAGGAAAGTAGCTTAGTTGAATACAAGCATTAAAGATGATGGCGAGAAAAGTGAGACACGAGATCGGAAGTTTTTTGAGGACTAAGTTTGAAATTGAGTCAGGACCGGGTGCTTTCTTGTTTTTAGTAGTTTTAATTTGTTTTGTTAGTTCCTTATGGGTTATTTTCTTCAAATTATCGGTACTTGGGATTTTAAGAAAGTCGGAGAAAATTTGTTCACATTCAGCAATGTGTTGAGGGTCAGATGGCTCGTCAGGTGGAGTAAAGTTACTTTCATAGTTCACTGCTAGGAGATCTGCTTTATCGGTAGGAGTAAGCGCAAACGTTTGTTCCAGTTTTTTGAGAGGGGGATATAAGTTTGCGGCTTGATTAGGGATTTAGTCATACGATATATAGAGTTATCTTTAATTTGAAGTTTACCGACTTCTGTATTCCAATTTTTACATCGGTGCTCTCGAACTTTGATTGCAATAGTTTTCTGAATGCGGTTAATGACATTTTTAAGAATACAACTTTTAGTTCTCTGATGCGTGCGGCTCAGTTTATTACGAGTGAGGATAAGGTCTTCAATCTCGGGGCTGAGAGGTGGGTCGTATTTGTTAATGGTAGTCTGCGGGACTGAAGCGTGAATGGCAGTTTTTATGCTAGAGGTGAGATTAGATATGGCTTCGTCAATGTGATTAGTATTTCTTAGTGAAGGTTCAAATTTGACATGAGTTGCTAGGGTCGAGTTAAATGTTAAAGGCTTAGAAGTACTGGTCGGTGGTCTGAGTCCAATTTGTCAATTTTGATAGTGTCGTGATTGTGGAAGTTATTTTTTGTGATTGCAAAGTCAATAAGGTCAGATTTATGTTTCGTATTGTGGGGAAGAAATGTATGCGAGTCTGGTGCGGAAACAGATAGGCACTTGTCATTTATGTATTCAAATAACTATTTTTTAATTTTGTTGGTGGTTCTGCTGTTCCAAGCTAAGTGTTTGGCGTTGAAGTCACCTGCAGCAATAACCGAGGGTGCAAGTTTAAATATTTGTTTATAATCGTTTTTTGTGAATTGACGAGAGGGAGTTTGGTAGAGGAAGGCGATGGCATATGGTTTCCCGTGAATTTGTATTCGTATAGCAGTAGCTTCGAAGGCTTCGAGTTCAGGAATTATTAGTTCGTGGTGGTCAATATTTTCTTGAATTTAAATCGCGGTACCTCTACTAGTGTTATTTCTTTGTAATTTATAGCCACGAACTAGATTGATGCGTAGGGACTCGCGTAGTAAAGTTTCACTGAGCAAGCAAACAGTAATGTTATTCTTGTAGAGGTTCTTGTTTTCGGTGGTTAAAGTTGTAGCTCTTTTTAATAGGTTTACTAGATTTATTTTAACATTCGTAGATGGTGTGGTTTTATTGGGTGCGATATCTGGAATGATTTTATTCTGTGGAGTTGGAATTGTCGTAACTCATTGCGATTTAGCTCGAATATTAGGTTTCGGTATTTTGTTATGGCTGCGTAGTTACAGGTTTAATTGCGCCTGCCTGTGATGTAGAGGCGACGGTCACGCTGTAGAGCAGTAATTTTTGCGGAAGCGGGGCACTGACTACTGGGGTGTTTGCTGGTGCCGAATTTTCTTTTGGTATGATATGTACAGCTGGTTTAGAGGGAGCAGTAGTTTTGATCGAATTATGAGGTTTTGATTTATTATTGGTGGTTTTTCTGGAGGCTTTTTTAAAAGCAGAGCAACCCCTGTAATTGGCGGTGTGGTTTCCAGCGCAATTAGCGCATGCGGCAGGAGTTTCACGTTGTCTTTCGCATTATGAGGTTAGATGCGCACCCCCACACTTCACACAGCGTGGAGTAGCATGGCACATATCAGAGACATGATGAAATCGTTGACATTTGAAACATTGAGAGGTTTCTTCAGGTTTAACATAGGGTTCGACCTTTATTTTTATAAACGCGAGAAACAAAAATATCTTATGTCCTTCTTGACTTCACCGTTTTAAGACATTTATAAAATCTGCTCTATTAAAAGCAAACTCTTACGTACGAATTCTTCCGAGTTCAAACTGAAGCTGGACCTTGCTCTTTTCAGGTCTTATAATCAGCGGTTCTATCCGGGTCGTTCTCTCAAACAGTACCCGGGGAACCATTGATTATACCTAAAACCAAAAGCGTCAGTACTCCTCCCAAAAATCTCACTGGGTCGTACCGACAAACAGTGCCCGCAGATTTGTTCTGCTGGGACTGAATTTTCGGAAGAGGAAAGTGTGACGCCGATTCTGGAGACGCCAGTCACCGGATCGCCAGTAGCAGCTGAAGATCAACTTCGCCAACAACTGTCCACAGGAGTTGACAGTCTCTAGTCCAAAGCATCAGCAGGAGTTGACGGTTTCCAACTGCAGTGGTGAACAGGAGTTCACACACGACTGTCAACAGAAGTTGACGTCTCCAATCCCGACCGTAAACAGGATTTCACTGTTTTCAGCTACCACGAGAAGGTGCGAAATTCGGGATCCTGCATAGGTAATCTTGACGGCTCCTATGCAGGAATTTGGCAAAGGAATTTCTACATGATCTTGCAATGAGACCTGCAACGAAAAAGGAACCCTTGAATAATCGAGTATAGGCTCCTTTGTGAAGGAAATGGAGGAGCGGGTCTCTGTACAGAAACATGTATGGAGTCTTCTACAGAAAGTTGCCGCGAAAACTCATGTCGCTTACAGTTATAAAGTTTACTTCCTGTAATTCCCTTCAAGCTCGAACTTACTATCGAGCGAGCCAAGCGACTACGAACCCTCGTAGATTAGTTCCTATGCAGGTTCATGTATAGGATCCTGAACAAGTTTCTGTACATGAACCCGCGTCTTAAATAACTCTGGAAAGGAACCCACTTGTCAAAGTTTGGCTTGCATACAGGTTCCTTCACAGGATCATGTACAGTTTCCTTTGCCAAACTCCTTTACAGGAACCATCAAGATCACCTATACAGGTTCATGTCCAGAAACGTTTATAGGATCCTCCGAGGCTCCTGCACAGGAATTTCCAGCTGAGATCAGGTTAAGCTGGAGCAGGCTCCTGCGACCATGCAGAATAATGGTTAGTGCGAGTGATAGCAAGACTTCATATGTACTACGAATGATGTAATTACTAGCATCGCTCTTGATTTTTGATGAAAAGATACATGATGTATATGGGTTGAATAAAAGAATATTCACGTCTTTAGTTTATCCTTAACAAACATGGTTCTCAACGGATCGAATTCTTTTTGACAGGGTTCCTAATGTACTTTTTAGTTACTTTTTCTTTAAATACCTATTTGCGTTTTTCTCAGTCAGGGTCAAAATCATTATTTTCGGGTTTGAGTTATAGAAAAATTCCTCGCAGACTTCGCAAAGAAACGTGACAAAGGTTTCGATGCGAGATCAGTGTCGACTTCCCTGTAGTTGAGGTTATGTTGTCCATTGTTTTGATTGGTCGGAATAGCACCTAGATTTGCCTAGCGTTCAACAGAATAGACGAAGTTCAACGGAAATTAATATCAATGTTTAATTCGTCAAGGAGAACTTCCTGTTTAGCGATGTTTCTATGATAAGTTATTCTATATTAATGGTGGAAATTAAACCAAAATTGGCATCGAAACATCCTGGCCCTAGCTGTATAAAAAATACAGGGAAGGGATAAGGAAAGAGTAAGAGGATGGTTTTAGTGGACTTTCCTTGTTCTTCCTTGTGCATGCTGTTGATATATTGGTTTCTAATAAGGCGGTAATGACGCACGACTATCCAAAAAGAATTAGGTTTATATTTTTTTATTGAATTAATATCGCATGAAGGATTGCGCTTTACTTGAGTGGTACGCGTTTTACATAAAATTTTCTTCTGATTAGAAATTTGGGACCAACTGGAGTGTCATCGATTTCTTCTGTGGTCAGTGGGGTAACAGTGCCACTTTGCATGTTTATTTTTGCCCGTCTTTTCTTTTTTGCATTATTATCATGGATGTATATTCCAGCAAGTGCATCGGAACTCTCCAGTATTGCAAAGACGTCACCGATGGAAGTTGATATAACAATTTGTTCTTGGTTTGGTAGAGGCTCATACTTCTTATTTCCTACTCTCAGTTGAAGTCGAGTATCGGCAGGAAAAGTGAATATTCGAAGTTTGAATATCCGCTTTGAAGCCGTTTTGCGAATCAGCCGAATGAATGGAAGTTGATCAAGTGTATGTCCAGGTCCGTTATTGGCTGGAAGCCTGTTGGGTGGATTTATGCGTCTGATAGGTGAAGGAGGCCTTGAAGAAGAAGCCTTATCAGAAGAACAATGTGCCACAGTAAGAGACCTGGACCTGGGCCTCACAGGAGGAAGAGACCTGCCAGGAGAATCGGAAGTTCCGGTACAAGGAACATCAGATATAGGGCCACTATTAGACAAAGATTCGGACTGTGAACTTGACTCTGCAACAAGAAAGTAAAGTAGAGAAAGTTGGTTCCCAGTGTCCTGGCCTATACTACTTTTTAGATGTAGTTCACAATTCTTTTTTAAAAATGACGTATACATTGTATTGCTTTCACAACTACTTTAGCAATTTAATCGAATCTACGGATAAAAGGATTTGAATGCTGAGCACTTTTTAAAGTTCAAATTTTTTTCATAATATCCCTGTACTGAGCAGCGCAGAGTGGAAGGAAATAAACCATTTATATATAAACTAAAAATATTGCAATAGTAAAAAAATTTCATTTTGCTAAAACTGCTTCGTTTTGATCTAAGAAGAATGTCTAATCACAAAAATAATTAGAAAGTTAACAATCACCATGGTTAAAACATTTTCTGTCGCAAAATATTTATGTTGAAGATCTTTTTCTTTCATTGCCTGAATTGCTACGGCTATTCCTAGAACATTTTTAATCAAAGTTCTACAAACTTAAATGATTAAAATCATCACTTTTTTATATTGAGTATTATATAAAGAATTAAAAAGAAAGTAAAATAAGAAAATTTAATAAACCGTATTCTAGACATTTAGCGAGATTGAACATCTTTCTCTGCTCCGAAGACATAGCTAAAATTTATTAGCGATTCTCTTATCTTATTAATACATTCAATACGAAATATTACATTCCATTCAAAAGCAATTAAAATTTTCAAAATTTTATTAGATTGTTGGATTTGAATAAGTCAGTACAAGGGCACTTCTCGAGTCGAAAAATACGTTAAAATAAGTTCAATAAAATTTTCTAAAATATGCCTCGATCTTATATAATGTTTGTTAAAAATGTTGCGGACGTCTTTACGAGGGTGTCTGATAAGATAAAAAAAAAGTTTGATTCATGTAGACTTAAAAACGAGCCTAAGATAATATTCCCATGGTTGGGCCTGATATGAAAACAATTATTTGAATGCATTTATTAAATAATTTTTCCATTGGTCTAGACATCATAGACGTCTTTTACTAATTCTCTTAGAGTAAACAAACTTCTTAAAAACTATTTACATTTAAAGAAATTGTGCACCAACAAAAAAGTTTGAAAGGGTTTTAAACTGCTGTAAAAATTGTAAGCAATATCAAAGTAATTCAAAGATTTAAAATTGTTTCCAGAGATTTGAAAGTATGTTCGCGGATTTAAATTAAGGTATATTGGGCATTTCTTCGGACAAATTTTTATTTGCATAATTTTAATAAATGATTATTATTTAAAAATATATTATTATATTAATATATTCACCAATAGAAGTAACAGTAACCGACAATGGTGGAACAAAAGTAGAAGGGATCTTCATTTTTGCTGAATGAGGAAAAACTGATTCCTGTATCAACGAAGAATTTGATTAACAGAGTATCTTTTTTTTCTCAAACCTTAAGAAAACACATATTTCATGCTATAATTCTTATCTCATTTATTAAATATTTCTTGAGTTTGTCCTTCTGAGACGTTCCTATTTCAGTAATCAGTCGAATAAACGAAATCTTCTTATATCAATCATGCTTCTTTTGTAAAAATAAAGCGATCATTTTTTTATCATGCTTGTATAAAATTTGATAAAAATTAATTTAAATAATATCAATCATAATTTTTGCGTCAGTTTAGCAACCGCGAAATGCTAAATTCCCCACGAAATCATTATCTCAGTGTATTAAGAGTTCGTTTTATAGATGTCCTTGATATTTTTCCTCGCAAAATATATATTTCTTTACGCTAATCGACTCCTGTCGTTATCTCTTGGTATTAAAAAAAAATCAGTAGAAACTCGATGAAGCGACTTTTTCGATTGCGCGTGTACCGAAAAGCGTGGCTCTATTAAAAAGCAATAAATACTATTAATAACAATAGAGATACAAATTTTTAAATAACTTTTCACTTTTAGAAAATTAATGAAATTGAATCTAAGAAATAGTTAATTTCTTTAAAAAATGTATTATCAATATAAAACTGCAAGTTTATACTTTGTAATTTTAAAAAGACCCGCGCTTTTCGGTAAATGCGCAGTTGAAAAAGTTGCGGTCCGTTAGCATTACTGGGGGAAAATTAATCAAATTGAATCTAAGAAATAGATCATTTCTTTAAATAGTTTATTGATAATGAAATATTACAGGTTTATACTTTGTAATTTTTAATAAACCGGCGCTTTTTGGTGCATGCGCAGTTGAAAAAGTCGCAGTCCGTTAGCATCACTGGGGGTTTCCCGAGTCTCTGTTATTTTTGATAACTACATAACCTATAAATTGAACTACTAGATTGAAAGTCCAATCACTTTATCAAAAGTTCACTTTGTTAGTTCAAGATCTAGCTCTTTTAGTGTAGTTATAACTACAAATATCACTATTCCATTTTTTGTGACAAGTTCGTTTTCTTGACTTGAAACTTCTACTGTTTTGTTGAAAATTCGTCTTTTTAGGTGGAAAATTATATTTTTTATCTAATTCCATCACGGGAAATGCGTGAAGGGTGCTCTAAAAATTGCCGATTAAAATTTCAAACAAAAATCTCGTAGTCCGATCGTCGGAAGCAATTTGAAGCTTTTTAGGCGATCGGAAATCATAATAGACAATGGGAATTTATTGCTTCACATACTATAAAAATATTTGAAGCAAAGAAGAATACAGCAAAGCGCAGAAAATAATCTAGAAAGTATATTTTTCAAGTTGATGGCAACAAATTTTTGGTGTGGAAGACAGTGTTTTTCGATACGCTGAGTATATGTGATGGATGGATTCAGACTGCTATGAAAATGCTTGGATCAGGAGCCACTGTTTCACCTATATAATAAGAAGACGAGTAAGATTTCTGACAGAACTGTACAAAACATTGTCCAGCATATAAATCTTTTTGATCGAGTTTGATCACACTACACCAGATAGGACACAAATAAAGAATATATTGATGGCATTGGAACCGTTCCACGAATGAGCGAAATGCACAACTCGAGGAAAAATTGTGATAATAAAAAAAATCAGAAATAGAGAATAATTATTTAACTCATTAAATCAAAAAACACAGAGCTAGAGAATTGAAGGACACTTGTTGCTACTGAACTTGTGAACTATTTCCCTGAACTTTTGTGATCAGTTCGACATTCATCGAACCCTTTCTATAGAATCTGGTGACTCCAAGGGACATCATTACTCTACAGGACTTAAGAATTAATGACTGCACACATTTTGCCGTCCAGAGGAACCTGTATCCAAAAATTCCCTATACCGGATATCGATTTTAAGGGCAAGGAAGACTACGGAGTAGCTGAACGACATTTCTTCAATCGGTGAGTCTGCAAATATCTCTTTCCTCTTGTCTCTTATTTTTTTCTTGCATTTTGATTTGCGTTATTGACCGTGAAAATGACGAATCCAGAAATAGATGCGTTGAAGGCGTCGCGAACACCGATTGAAGGCAAGTTAACTCGTTTCAAGAATTTCCTCGAGAAAATCAAAAATAAGTCTCAGGGCATAATGACGTTCGCAGAAAAATTAGAAAAGTTTGATCCTCTCTATTCGGAATCCGATTCAGTACAAACTCAGATTGAGATTTTACTCGGTGAAAACGAATAAATGTTAGAAGAAAAGTCAAAACAGCGTGATGATCTTAAATCAGATTATTTTACTGCTCTTTCAGAAGCTCGAGCCATTCTTCCGGAAAATCGAACGACCCTGGTACCAGATAGTAGACACTCTTCCATTTCTGGTGTGGAAAACTCCTCAGTTCAATCTCAGTCCTCTGTCATACCTCCTTTCGATCTCTCCTAACTTCTGTCAGCGAACTCTCTTGCACATAATCTTCCAAAGATTACAATGCCACAATTTGATGCTCCGTTCAATGACTGGGTTGAATTTCGTGATAAGTTTAAATCAATGGTACATGATCGCACACGAATTTCGAATATCGAAAATTTTTGCTAATTGAGTGCAGCGCTGACAGGAGATGCGGCACGTGTTATTCATTCGCTCGGAATCTCAGAAGCTAACTATGATTTAGCGTGGAAAAGCCATACGGATCGATATGAAGATTCCGGATCGCTAATTCAGGTTCACAATAAGGCTCTATTTGAGCTACAGAGTCTAGCAAAATCTTCATATCTAGCACTGAGACAGCTCATTGATAACTCTAACAATCATTTATTAGCACTAAAATCATTAGGAGATAAAACAGAGCATTGGGATGCAATGATCTTGTATCTGGTAGAGACTTAACTTCAGGATTACTATAGACACCTATCGTCGATGAATTAAGATATTCGCTAAAACAGACATCGCATCCCTATGTTACAAAAAGGACAATATTATCTACTATTGCTCAGATTTTCGACGGCGATAGAGAGAGAGACTCTATGACAAAATCTTTATACAATATGGAAGGAATTTCACGGTCAGCTCAAGGCATTTAATGAAATATCGGTACCGCGATTCGTTTTTGGCGAATATCTTGTAACTGTGCTGCTTCATCGATTCAGTGATGCCTCTACGGTAGCAGACGGCGCTTGTATATATCTGCGGTCATCTGACTCTGTCGGGAATCACACTGTACGTTTGTTGTGCACCAAGACACGAGTCACTCCGCTGAAACAAATTAACTTGCCCCGACTGGAACTGCATGCCGCCTTAGTGCTAGCACACCTGACTGAGACAGTAAGTGCAACACTGAGCGTAAAAATCGACGAAAAATATTTTTGGTCTGACTCGACAATAACATTGGGTTGGATACTGTCATCTCCTACTCGATTGCCAACTTTTGTAGCTAACCGAACGAGTGAGATTCGAAGGCTGACTAATGACAACTGGAACCACGTGTTATCTGTGGATAATCCAGCTGATCTCATTTCTCGCGGAATCAATCCAGAAGATCTTCACGACTAGGAACTTTGGTGAAAGGGCCCGGATTGGCTCTCGCAATCTACAGAAAACTGGCCTTCGAAACGTAAATTGACAAGTGATGAACTTGACAGTTTACCGTTTAATTAGAGTAACGGCGTATTGTTTGTGATTTATAGAAAATGTGGGAAAAAAACGAAAGAACTTAGGAAGTTAAATTACATCGAAGTTTCCGAAAGAGCTCGTGCATTGTCAAGACTTTTGAAGCTTGCTCAGGCTCAAGATTTTCCACGTGAAATTCATGACATTCAAGAGTCAAAACAAGTTTCAAATAAAAGCGGATTGCACTCTCATGTTCAGATTTCTATAATACTGAACAGATTGCAAGGATTCTCCAAATGATCTACTTTTAAGTTTCTTACACTGAAGTCCATGGAATGGTCGGCCAAATGGTAAGACGTTGTTCCTTTAAGCCAGGCTGCAGAGTTTGAAACACGTTTTTCTGAAGAGGTTAAATTGGCCCTCATAATTTTCGTGACATTCTAAGCACTCGGTTCGAACTTGGACCTAACGGAAAATCGTCATCTGGCGGACATCCTCGCCTAGACAAAAGGCGACGTTGCCCGAATTTTTATATTGTGCGTTTTCCAGCGAATTTTCCTTCTTGGCAACATCGGAAAGGGCCCAAACGCACGGTTCGAAACTGGCTCCCTCGTTACCCGGGGCTAGTCGGCTTTGCCAAATTTAACCTTTTTGTAATTAGACCGCGAATAATTCAATTCACTTATTCACATATCTGTATTATATTTCCATATCCTGTTTTAAATAAATAAAGGTTAAATAATGAAAAATCACCTTTTTTATAATAACCCCAATGTACTTTAACATATGCAACCGGTAACAGTGGCACGAGAAAATTGTCGTCCATGTTGGAGCTGACCTGCCTAAATCCATTAATTGAAGTCGACGTAACGTCGACGATTTGGAGAACATGATGAAAGCGAACGTTTGTTCATTGATCAAAGGCTTCTATTTGGTAATCTATCGTTATTTCTAGATCCACTGAAATGCAGTAAAGTCAATCCTACTCAGTTATAAGATTCATGAACTAATTCAACTCCAGAATGACTAAGTCTAGTATTTTCGACTTTTCTGTTGGTGAGGTTATGTTGTCCATTGTCTTGATCGGTCAGAATAGCACCTCACTTTGCATAATGTTGAACAGAATATACAAAGTTCGACGGAAATCAATTATAATGTTTAATTTCGCAAAGATAACTTCCAGTTTAGCGAAATACAGAGAACGAATAAGAAAAGAGTAAGAGGATGTTTTTAGTTGACAGTGCCTCTTTCCATGTTTATTTTTGCCCGTCTTGTCTTATTTTCACAACTAACATATATGTATATTCCAGCAAGCGTATTAGGACTCTCCAATATTGCAAATACGTCACCCATGGACGTTGATATAATAATTTGTTCTTGGGTTGGCTCTCAGTTTAAGTCGAGTACCGGCAGGAAAAGTGAACCTTCGAAGTTCGAATATTCGCTTTGAAACCGTTTTGCGAATCAGTCGAATAAATGGAAGCTGATCAAGATTATGTCCAGGTCCGTTACTGGAAGGAAGCCTGTTGGGTGGATCTATGTACCTGGTACGATAAGGAGCCCATGGAGACCTAGACCTAAACCTCATAAGAGGAGGAGACCTTCCAGCAGAATCAGAAGTTCCGGTTGAAGGAACAGCAGAAAAAGGGCCACTATTGGAAGAAGATTCGGACTTTGGATTCATGCACCTGGTAGGAAGATCAAGCCTTGAAGAAGACTTGGCAGAAGAACAATGTCCCAGAGGAGAAGACTTTGACATGAGCATTGGCCTGCCAGGAGAATCAGTAGTTCCGGTACAAGGAACATCAGGAGTCGGGCCACTATTAGATAAAGACTCTCACTGTGAACTTAACTCTGCAACAAGAAGCAAAGAATAAAAATTTTCTAAAGTACGTATGCAAGATGGAATGCGCATTACGGAAAATTCATCGAAATTTCGAAGTCAGTCATTCAATTCATGCAACTTAATATCCTTAATGAGGTGAGAGTTTGAACCTTTTATGACCCCAGCAACAGTTGGTTTCTAGTGTCCTGGTCTACCCATCGATATATAACTAGAAATTGACCGATAAAAAGATCTACAAATTTCTTATGAATTACTTTTTGATAAGACGCGTAGTTTTTGCTTCAATGGTGAAACATAAAATCAAAAATAAGGAAATTGAATTTTTGAAAAAATGACACTAGGTAAGGAAAAAGAGGAATAAACAAAGAGTACGTATATAAAAGAGATCTACAATTTTTTCAGAAATCATTTTATGATAGGACTTGTAGTTTTTGTTTTAATCGTAAAAATAATAACGGATTTGAATTAAGGTGTATTGCGCATTATTCCGGACCAGCTTTTATTTGTGTAATTAATATATTCACCAATCGTATTCAGAATAACCGCTAATGGTAGACCGAGAGTAGGAAGGATCTTCATTTTTGCTGAATGAGGAAAAACTGATTACTGTATTAACGAAGAATTTGGTTAACAGTGCATCAATTTTTTTTCTCGAAACTTATTAAAGCACATGTTCTACGCTATAATTCTTATCTCAGTTATTACATATGCCTTGAGATTGTCCTTGTGAGATGATTCTATTTCAGTACTCAGTTTAATTACCAAAATGTTCTTATACCAACCATGCTTCATCTGTGAAAATTAAGTGATTATTTCTTTATCACCCATTTCTAAAAGTGAATAGAAATTAATTTAAATTATATAGATTATGATTTTCGCTTCAAAAGTTTCTGATTAGCAGTCAAATTCTTAATACAGATATCTCAGTATTGCTTCAGAAACAAAAATAAATTTTGTTCTCCCCCTGTTAACAAATATTCTTCCAGGTCAATAATATTTAACAAAATTTAATTTATGAATTTATAAAACTGTTAATAATGTTGAACTAGAAGTTAAAATTATTTCTTAGCTTCCACATGTTTTTATGATTTGTCACTCTGTTAATACTATAATTTTTTAAGGGGCTTTGTAGCAACTCCTGTCCAATCATTTTGAATGTCCTTTATTTTATGTAACATAAAATTATTTCCTTTTTAATATTAATTGTAATATTATTAGACAACCATGTAATTTCATTACGCAGGCTTGCCTTTCCTTATGAATAGTTTCCAACATTTAAAAATTTTCTCGTAAGATGCTCATAAACTGATCACCTCACAGTCTCTCAGAGAAAATTCTTCCTTGCATTCATTTTAGTTAAGGCAGGATCGTTTATTGCAAGTTAGATGGACCCTTAAACTTTTAGATTAATTTTAAAAATCCTAAAACTAAAACAATGAAACTTGCGATATTCCTATTGGATCGTGTGCCCCGTGCAAAGGTACGATGCACTAATCACGACCGCGCTATTAGTTGATTGGCTCGCGCGCCCCGCGCACCAATCAAGAACGGGCTATGTTCTGATTGGGTCGCACGCTCCAAATTTCGAGAAATAGTTTTTAAAGTTCTATAGCTTCTTTCTATTATTTATACCTTATATATAAAATAGTTTCATTCTACAAATTGTCATTACATAGCTCACACCATATTATGATGTAGTCTCATTATATATTATAATATACTACTATATTATTATAATAATTACGTTTGATCTACGACAGTTATTGGCATCAATTTTTAGCTTATTCAAATTTAAAAATAGAGACTCGAGTGCAACAGGCTGGGCACACCAATCACGATCGTGCGAATTTCATGATTGGCTTGCGCGTCCTGCGCCACAGGCACTGCGCAAAGATCACGAACGAGAAATGTTCTAATTGGGTCTCACGCACCAAATATCGAAGACCAATTTTTCAAATGCTATTGTTACTTTGCAGGGTTTACATTTGACATATTATGTAACTAAATTCGCAATATTGTTGATTATAAAACTTAATATGAATTCCTTATGCCACTCGTCACGTTATATCGTATTTATTAGAATATTTCTCTGCTGACACCCTATTGTGAAATAATCTCATCATGTTATACTATAGTGCGGTAATTATAATAATTACGCTTAGTCTACGACATTTATTAGTATTTCAGCTTATTCTAATTTCAAAATCAGGAACATGTCATGCTGAAGAAAGAGAGACGAGACACAGCGAACCAATCGGTAGCGTGAAATATTCTGATCGGGTCGCACGCCCCACGCAAGAGGCACGGCCCACCAATCACGATGAAGAAATATTCTTATTGAAACGCGTGCCCCCAAATATTGAGGAATGGGAACAATCTTGAGTAGAGAGTCCTCCGCGTCAACACTCGTGCGAGGAGACGGGGGAAAACTGCGAGAAGAGGCTTTAACCACTACACTTCCCGGGGTAGAAGAAACAGCACGCTTCAGCATAACACAACATGTTTCGGCTACTAGTCCACCAGGAAGCCACTGAAATTCAATAAAGTCTTTTCTCTTCAGTTATAAGATTCATTAACTAATTCAACTCCAGAATTATCCAGTCTAGTTTTTGCGAATTTCCAGTAGGTGTGGTTATGTTGTCCATTGTCTTCATTGGTCAGAATAGCACCTAACTTTGCCTAATTTTCAACAGGACATACAAAGTTTAACGGAAATCAATAATAATGTTTAATTTCCCAACGAGAACTTCCTGCTTAGCGATGTTCTCATGGTGAGTTATTGTATATCAATCATTCGACGATTAGACTCTCACTTCAAAATTCTCAAACCAATTTCCACCAAAGCTTGGAAATTAGACCAAGAATTGGCTGTTTAACATTAAGGCACTAGCAGTATAAAAAATAAATAGAAAGAATAAGGAAAGAGTAAGAGGATGGTTTTTGTTGACTCTCCTTTATCTTCCTCTTATATGTTGATATATATTTGTTTATAAAAAGCCGGCAATGACGTAGGACTATCTCAGAAGAATTAGGTTTATCTTTTTTATTGAATTAACAGTGCATGAAGGATTGCGCTTTACTCGAGTTTTATACGTTTTATTTGAAAATGCTTTCTGATTGGAACGTTGGAACCAACTGGAGAATCGTCGATTTCATCTGTGGTTAAAGGGGTAACAGTGCCACTTTCCATGTTTACTTTCACACGTCTTGTCTGTTTTCCACCAACAACATAGATGTATATTCCAGCAAGAGAATGAGGACGCTCCAGTATTGCAAATATGTCACCGTGGGACGTTGATATAACAATTTGATATTGGGCTTGCAGAGGCTCATACTTCTCATTTCCTACTCTCAGTTTAAGTCGACTATCGGCAGGAAAGGTGAACCTTCGAAGTTCGAATATCCGCTTCGAAGCCGTTTTGCGAATCAGCCGAATAAATGGAAGTTGATCAAGTGTATGTCCAGGTCCGCTATTGGAAGGAAGCCTGTCGGGTGGATTCATGCACCTGGTAGGAAGATCAGGCCTTGAAGAAGAAGGCTTGTCAAAAGAGCAATGTCCGAGAGGTGGAGACCTAGACCTGTACCTCACAGGAGAAGGAGGCCTGCCGGGAGAATCAGAAGTTCCGGTTGAAGGAACAGCAGAAATAGGGCGACTATTGGAAGAAGATTCGGACTGTGGATTCATGCCCCTGGTAGGAAGATCACGCCTTGAAGAAGAAGACTTGTCAGAAGAGCAATATCCAAGATGTGGAGACCTAGACCTGTACCTCACAGGAGAAGTAGGCCTGTCGGGAGAATCAGAAGTTCCAGTAGAAGAAACAGCAGAAATAGGGCGATTATTATAAGAAGATTCGGACTGTAAACTTAACTCTGCAAACAAGATTCAAAGAATTACATATTTCTAAAGTACATAAGGCAAGATAGAATGCGCATTCCGGAAAATTTGTCGGAATTTTGAAATCAGTCATTCGATTAAACTAATAAAAAATTGTTAATGAGGTGGGAGTTTGAACTTGAATTTCTAGCGCTAGCGAAGGCCGGTTGCCGAATTAATTTAGGAAGAAAAAATTTAGGAAGAAAAGTGTTCAGTGATTTTTTAATGGCCTAGACCACATGGATGTCTTTTTCTGGGTCTACGAAAGTAAAATTTAATTTAAGTAATTCAAACTTTAAATATTTTAAGGGATTTTAGAGTACTGAAAGTACATTATATAAATTCAATGGATTTCTTAAGATTTGAAAGGGTTTCATAGTAGTGTAAAAATTAAAAGGGATTTCAAAATAATTCAAAGATATAAAATTGTTTCTAGGAATTTGTAAGTATGTTCACGGATATAAATTAAAACGTATTGCGTCTTACTTTGACAGATTGTTATTTGCGTCATTTTAAAAAATGTTTTAGAATTAAAAGTATATTATTATACTCACCAATCGAATTAAGGATAACTGCCAATGACAGGACGAGAGTGGAAAGTATCTTCATTTTTTCCGAATGAGGAAAAACTGATTACTGTATTAAAGAAGAATTCGGTTAACAATGTATCTAATTTTTGTTTGGTACCTTATTACAACACATATTCTGTTATATAACTCTTATCTTATTTATTGCATATGCCTCGAGTTTGTCTTACTGAGATGCTTTTATTTCGGTTATCAGTCTAATTAACAAAATCTGCTTATCTCAAATATGCTTCGTTTGTGAAACTAAAGCGACCATTTCTTTATTGCGCATCTATACAAATGAATAACAATTAATTGAAATAATACCAATTATGATTTAGACGCCTCCAGCTCGATTAAAAAAGTCAAATTATTTTATACTGATAACAACACTTGTGTTGATTTGAAATAAGATATTATTTGACAAAAGTATGATTAATGATCTTTTATGTTGTGAGTCTTCCGTAGCAAATAAGTTTTTATTTAAAAATCTAAAAAAGTTTGAAGTTCCTTTTGTAATATTTTTCTGAGAATTGTGAAAATATTTTTCGGTTACTTTTGAAATTTTGAGACTACAGAATTAGAGTTTTACATCCAACATTAAAAATAACATCAAAATGTAACATTAAACTTTCAGTGTCGTTTTCAAAAGTGTCAAACTTATATATCCCAAGCAAGGATATGTGGAAAGCAAATAGTGACCCACTCTTCCAGGGAAAATCTGGTACACAGACGGGTTGAAAGTAGTGAGAGGGTCGGAACAAGAAATCTATGACTATATGAATCCATAACTCTATGAATTAATAACAATATATATTTCCAAACTTTTTTAAACATGCCAGCATTAAGAAAAGAAATTTGTGAAGTAGAAGTAGAAAAGTAAATTTTTTTTTTCAAATTACAATAGGAGCATTTCATGGTGGTTGACCAAATTTGGCATAATCAGTGAGTTTTGTTTAGTGGGTATTGCCGTTTTTCAAGGTTGAGCCCCACACTCAGTGCGTCAATGCTTTCTCAACTTCTCTAAAAAGAAAATTTCGAATAATATTGATGCGAAATATTATATCTATAATTAGGGCACTCGCGGCCATATGCCATAAGCTCATAGGTAGAGAATTTTCGCGATGTAAAAAATCCATGAATCTTTGCTGAGAACACTGGACAAGTTCAGCGAAACCAAGGATCCTGGACATGTTCCTGGACACGAGCCTGCACAGGTAATCTTGAATGGTAATCTTGAATGGAGCCCTTTACAGAAAGCCGTTGCAGAAACTCATGTCGCTTACAGCTATAAAGTTGCCTTCCTGTTATTCCCTTGTATACCAAACATACTATCATCAGAGCTAATCCACTAGCAAGCACTCGCAGATTATTTCATATGCAGGTTCATATATAGGATCATAAACAAGTTTATCTACACGAGCCCGCGTGTCAAATCACTCTTTAAAGGAACCTATACAGGACAACTCAAAGGTTAGCTTGCATACAGGTTCCTTTACAGGATCAGTTACAGTTTCCTTCGCATAATTCCTCCACAAGAACCGTCAGAATCACCAACAGAGGTTCTTGCGCAGCTTCATCTCCAGGAATATGTCCAGGATCCTCCGAGGTTCCTGCACATGAATTTTCAGCTGGGACCAGATTAAGCTGGAGCAGGCCCCTGCGACCATGCAAATTAATAATTAGTGCGAGTGATAGTGTTTTTGGATTGTTCAGTGGCATAAAATTAAAATAGTCTCTGTACACGTTTTACATGAAAAAATCTTCTGATTATAAATTTCGGTCCAACTGGAGTGTCATCGATTTCTTCTGTGGTCAGTGGGGTAACAGTGCCACTTTCCATGTTTATTTTTGCCCGTTTTGTCTGTCTTTCACAAGTAACATAGATGTATATTCCAGCAAGAGTATTAGGAGTTTCCAATATTGCAAAGACGTCACCGATGGACGTTGATATAATAATTTGTTCTTGGGTTGGCAGAGGCTCGTATTCATTACGTCGTACTCTCAGTTTAAGTCGGGTATCGGCAGGAAAAGTGAACCTTCGAAGTTCGAATATCCGCTTCGAAGCCGTTTTGCGAATCAGCCGAATAAATGGAAGTTGATCTAGTTTATGTCCAGGTCCGTTATTGGAAGGAAGCCTGTTCGGTGGATTTATGCATCTGGTAGGATAAATAGACCTGGAGCTGACAGGAGGAGGAGACCTGCCAAGAGGAGGAGACCTGCCAGGAGAATCAGAAGGTCCGGTAGAAGGGACAGCAAAAATAGGGTGACTATTAGAAGAAGGTTCGGACTGTAAACTTAACTCTGCAACAAGAAGCAAAGAATTACATTTTTCTAAAGTACGTAAGGTAAGATAGAATGCACATTCCGGAAAATTTGTCGGAATTTCGAAATCAGTCATTTGATTAAAGTAATTTAAAATCCTAAATTAGGTGGAAGTTTGGACCTGAGTTTCCAAACCTAGCGAAAGTCGGTTACCGAATTAATTTAGGAAGAAAAATTAATCACAAAACTAAGTAGAAAATTAACAATCCCCAGTGGGTACACGAGTTCTGAAGTTATCCTATAGACTTCTTTTGGTAAACGTCTTCAGGACGTCCAATTTACTTGTTCATATATAATTAAGATGAACAAATTACAATATAATAAATCTGGAAAATATTTTACGTATGCCTCGAACTTGTCCTGGTGAGATATTTGCATCTCATAATTCAGACCGAGGAACATAATGGTTGTTAAAAATGTTGCGAAAATCTTTTCGAAGGTGTCTGATAAGATAAGGCGAAATTTGTTTGATTCATGTAACCTTAAAAAACAAGCCTAAAATAATATTCCCGAGGATTATGAAACAAATTATTTGGAAAAACTTGTTGACTGATCTATTATTAAACTAGACCAAATAGATGTCTTTTACTCGGTCTAGCAAAGTAATGTCGAACAAACTTTTTCAAAACTATGTATTTTTAAAGAAATTGAGCCCATCAAAAAAGTGATTTCTTCCAGTTTTGTCGACGCTTTAGTTTCAATATTTCGAAGACTTTGAGGTATTTCAACACTTTTTATGGGATTTCTACATTTTTACGAATTCACAGTCAATCTGAAGGTATTGGTTTTGATGCAGCAGTGTACCTTGAAATTTTGTGTGATTTTAAAGATATGTATTTCAGAGTATTGAATGTACATTATATAATTTCAAAGGCTTTTCAAGATTTGAAAGGGTTTCATAGTGGTATAAAAGTTAAAAGGGATTTCAAAAGAATTCAAAGATATAAAACTGTTTCTAGGTATTTGTAAGTGTGTTCACGGATATAAATTAAAACATATTGCGCATTACTTGGGAAAAATGGTTATTTGCGTCATTCTAAAAAATGCTTTTTAATTAAAAGTATATTATCATATTCACCAATCGAATCAAGGATAACTGCTAATAAAAGGACGAGAGTGGAAAGTATCTGCATTTTTTCTAAATGAGGAAAAACTTATTACTGTATTAACGAAGAATTCGATTAACAGTGTATTTATTTTTTTTGGTACCTTATTAAAATACATATTCTGTATTATAATTCTTATCTCATTTATTACATATGCCTCGAGTTTGTCATATGCTTCGTTTGTAAAAATAAAGCGCCCCTTTTTTTATTGCGCATCTATAAAAATTCAAAAAATTAATTTAAATAATACCAATTATGATTCTGACGCCTCCACCTCGTTTTAATGAAATTTTAAATCAGTGCAAGAAACATAAATATACGAAATAATGATTCGTACTGTACAGCAGTTTCAAGTTTTAAGTTTATTCTGTTGGCAACGCTGACTATTGACGGAACAGACAATTTTGTAGGTTGAGATTCGTGGTACTTTCGAACGCAATGGAAGGATAATATAGTATTATAACATAATAATTACATTTATTCCACGAAAATTATTGGCCTCAATTGTTAGCTTATTCCAAATTAATAATAGACTCGAGTGCAACAGGTTCGGCGCACCAATCACGTTCGTGAAAATTTTCTAATTGGCTTATATTTTTAACTTCAATTTAACAATTCCATACGTGTGAAATAATTCCCAGGTTTTAACTTTCATGGAAAAATTTTTTTGCAAATTTCGCAAAGAAACGTGACAAAGGTTTCAATACGTTAAACATAATTATTGAGAACTTTGTTTCATTAAAAATAATTCCCAGTTGATATTGTCTTTAATATTCCTTTTTGCCTTCGAATGAAAAAAGTGTGTAGTTTCTTCATTTCTTTCAATAATTATTTTTAAAACATCTCCTTTTTGAGAAAGCAGGACGGATTATAATTACCTTTTCATATTACCTAACATTAATTTTGACAACAATTTAATGGAAATTTCTAGGTTAGAAAGCGAGACATTTACTACAACCATTTTCAAAATTTTCGACGTGGAGCGGTATGGAATGGGAGCTCGATATTGTATTTAACGCGCACTACGCATCAATTTTCATCTTATTCCAAATTAAAAATGAACTGGAGTGCAACGGGCTCGGCGCACCAATCACGATCGTGCAAATTTTCTGATTGACTCGCGCACCATGCGCCACAGACACGGCGCACCAATCACGAACGAGAAATATTCTGGTTGGGTCGCAAGCACCAAATATCGAAGACCAATGTTCCAGATTCTATTGTTACTTTGTAGGGTTCATATTTGATATATTATATAACTAAATTCTAAATATTGTTGATTATATTACTCAGTAGTAATTCCTTTAGATACTCAACATGTTATATCGTATTTATTACAATATTTCTCTGATGATACCATATCGTGATTAAAATATAGTGCTATAATATTATAATAAGTAAGCTTAGTTTACGACATTTATTAGTATTTTAGCTTATTCTAATTTGAAAATAAGGGACACGTAACGCTGGAGGAAGAGAGATAAGGCACAGCGCACAAATCACGGGTGTGAAATATTCTGATTGGTCCCGCGCTCAAAGAAACAGGAACGGCGCACCAATCACAAGCGGTAAATATTCTGATTGGATCGCGTGCCCCCAAATATTAAGGAGTGAGAAAAATCTTGAGAAATGAATCCCCCGTTACTCCATTCGTGCGATAAGTAGGGGGGAAATTGCGAGTAGAAGCTTCAACCACTAGGCTTTACAGGATGCATATATTGTATGACTAAATCCCTAACGAAGACGCGAACTAATACCCCTTCTCTCAAAAAGCCGGATCAAACGTTTGCGCTTTCTCCTAGCGACAAAGCAGATCTCCTAGCAGTAATCTATGAAAGTAACTTCACTCCACATGATGAACCAACTGACCCGCAACACATCTTCGAATGTAAAAAAATTGTTTCAGACTTTCTAAAAATCCCAAGCACCGATAACTTCAAAAAAATAACTTACAAGGAATTATCCAAGCGAAATAAAATTACTAAAAATAACAAAGCGCGCGGCCCTGATTCATTTTCAAATTTAGTCCTCAAACAGCTTCCTATCTCGTGCCTAACTCTCCTTGCACTAATCTTCAATGCCTGTATACATCTAAGCTACTTTCCTGAAACTTGGAAAGTAGCTCACATACTAGTTTTTCAGAAAAAAGGCAAGGATCCATATCATCCAACCAGCTACAGGCCCATTAGCCTTCTTAAGACAATGAGCAAAATTTTTGAAAAATAATACTTACACGCGTAAACTATCACCTCGAGGAAAACAGTATCCTTAAACCGCAACAATATGGTTTTAGAAGAGGCGACTCTACGCAGCATCATGCCAAGGTAATTATCATTCATTTTTTTTTCTATAACCTAATTGAATTTACTTTATCTAGTTACATAAAAAAGAATGGTTCATTGTAAGAAAGTTGCGACACAAAAGTGATGTTAGATGAAAACAATTAGGTCATATGAAAGATAACAATTATAAATGATACGTTACAACATCATGATTTTTTTAAGAAGACGCAGAAATGGATTCGATCCGTGGAGATCCATTTTGTTGAGGATAAAAGAAAGACGTGAGTATTATTCTATTCAACCCGTATCCAACATCGGGTAGCTTCTCGTCATTTTCAGTGCATGTGAAGCCTTTCTTTAAATGAAGATATAATTTAAAACGCCACGCTGAAAATAAACGTAAAATTCAGCGGGGACTATTTTATTTTGAGACCACTAAACGAACAAAAAAGACTATCACTCGAATTATTACGAACTTGATTTTGCTGAAATAGTCAGGTTTCCTCACCAAAGATTCATCAATTTTTTTACAGCGCGAAAATTCTCTAACAATGAGCATATGGCATTTTGCCGCGAGTTCCTTAATCATAGACATAATATTTCGCATCAATATTATTTGAACTTTTCTTATTTGGGAGGTGTTGAGAATGCATTGACGCACTGAGTGTGGGACTCAATCTTTAAAAATGGCAATGCCCACTAAGCGAAACTCGTTGAATATGCGTCTCAAGGACCACATTTTTTCATAAACTACCATCAAATATACGATGACATTTTTCCTAAGTTTGTGACCCATCGATTTTCGGCTTAGATCAGTGAAGAAATAATACTCGATAAATGGATCAGCGTCAGAAGGTTAACCTTTTTTCCTAAGAGATAAGCGTACTCACGAGTGTCATTAAGAGTGATATTTAGATAACACGTTTGTTATGCAACTCTACACCGACCTAAGTCGCTGATCAATCTCTCTAGCAACCAGCACACTCAAATAGCTTCACAATGTCACCATGCAAAGCTCTCCACTTAAGCCAATCAGTATCAAAGGTCTTTCGTTTAAGGCGTCATTCACTTCACTGAAACTCTTTATCATGCCTGCAGGTGCTTCGGCTGTGGATGATTCCCCTCGGAAGTGAGTACATGGCCGAGGTAGAGAAGACTAATCTGGCTGAACTGGCATTTCTGTAGGGAGCACGTCAGTTCGCATATTCCGAGCTTCTCAAGGATCAGTGCCAGGTATAGAACATGCTGCTCCTAGTCTTCGGAGTGCACGATGATGCCGGCTAAGTAGGCAATTGCGAATTTCCCGCAGTACTCTGCGAGCAAATGCCGCATCAAATTTTGAAAGGTTTTCGGTTCCGTTCCTTAACTGGAAAGGCATGGCTCGGAACTGGTACTGTCCGCTGCTGGGTGTAGTAGAGGCGGTGAATCTTTGAGCTTTCAAAGCCAGAGGGATCTGCCAATATTGGTTGGTTAAGAGAGGCCCAGCTTTAAGGTTTAGGTAAACCCTGTTCCGCTATCGTGTCCCTAGGTAGATAGATCCCAGGCAGTGTTCGTATATTACGCAGTGTTCCTCGAACCACGGTATTCCGAATGTTAGCTCGTTCTCCAGGTGCCGGCTGACGTAAAAGATGCCGGGGTAATGTTGTCCGTAGATCTCCGATGACAAAACTATGGAGCCAATTAATTTTAAGGTCGCTCCCCGTGCAGCTAGATGTGCCTGTAGAAGGCTTGGTCCTAAAGCCTGCATCTAAAATACGTTAAGCAGGTAAGCCTGGACGAAGTTGTCCGAAGATCACGAGTCCACAAAGTCCATGGCTTTGCTTTCTCCTAGAAATACGCCGAGGTGGGAATTACGACGTGAAGTGGTGCTGGTAAGGTTTATTGCCGGGGTGTCTGGTTGGCTGGCTGCTCGGCGGTTTTCGTACGGCGGCGCTCAGCCAGTTTTCCTGGGGAGAATTTCTTCGCAATGCCCTGAGAACGGGATAACCTCAGCGAAAATCGAAGTCGGGGCATTAGTGACATGGCGGAACACTACGCCGTTGATCGTCTCCGGGTGCCGGTGCTCTTTGTTTTGCCGTAGTAATCCGGTTTTCTTTCTTCTTTGTCTCCTTTTGAGGCTGATCCTCGGCTTCGTTTATTTTTGCCTGCACGGAGCGGTTCATGAGATCCCCGAATATTTAAGGAATGGACGGGCGAAGAGACTCCAGAAGGATGTGCATAATATCTTTCTTGGCGGCGGCGGGTAGAAGTCGCAAGGCCAGCATGTATTTTTGTTGCAGAAATACGGCGGCTGATTCCTTTTTGATTTCTCCTGTGAATAGAGTTGCGCATTTACGCGCATGAGACTATAATGAGAAACAATGCTCGCATTCGCGCAGAAAGGGTCAGGACCTTTATGTGTGTTTCCCAAGAAGGTAGGCAGTTCCAAGGGATAGATTGGATAGTCTGTATCAGGGCCGCCCAGTCAAAAGGGGGCGATTTTCTCTGAAGTCCTTTTTTCCCCTTAAAGGTTCTGTTTTTTATTAATTAAGATAACATCTCAAGTTTTTCCTTGTAAAGCCTTCAGTTCAAACAATCGATATATAGTTATGACTACTTTAGTGTAAATACAAAACATTGTTTCAAAATGTATTGTAAAATGTAAAGCGTTGTTTTCATTACAGTTTTGATAGATCTTTTGATGCCCATTCTATTGCACATTATAATTTTTATTCATATTAAGAGTGTTATATAAACAGATGAAGAAGATTGTTTTATTTATTTTTTGCCTTTATTTTCCAAGCTCAAACTTTTATTCAAACAATACTTATAATAGTATTAACAGAGTTACAAATCATAAAAACAGTTGGAAGTAAAGAAATATTTAGAACTTCTTGTTTAACATTATTAACAGTTTGATAAATTCATAAATTAAATTTTGTTAAATATTATTGACCTGGAAAAATATTTGTTAACAG
>CAKNWT010329592.1:0-11519 GCA_932066315.1 Andricus coriarius | reverse complement strand
AAAAAAAAAAAAAATATATATATATATAATATCGATGTTCAAGAAGTAACTCATGTTATGAATGAGATTATGGGCAAAAAAATGTTAAACTGTTTACATTTTTTTAACGATAACTCATAATTTTTATTGTAATTTTATTTTATTGTACTTCTTCTCTTCCCCTACCTTACTTCGTTGCGCTGTTCCTCTTCTCATCCTTTTCTTTCCGCCTTCTTTTCCACTGTGCCCATTACTATCATTTCTCCTTCCTGCTCACTCCACTGCCAAATCGTCTCCCCTACTCTCGCCTGCATAAACCTCAGATCTACTTCCACTCCCTCTTTTTCTATCCTTTTCTTCTCTCTTCTCAGCCAATCTTGGATTTCTTCCTCCCTTTTAGTCAAATCCTCCTCCACCTAAAGACTGAGCCTTTTAATTTCCCTTTGGCATTAAACAGATCCCTCTTATTCTCCCAAGTTTTTAACTGGAGCCGCATTCCACCACCTATTTTCTTCAAGCCTTCTGTTTTTGCCACAATTTTTGTATGCGCGGCCAAGAGGCCCACCGCGTTCTTCATATCATAACCCTCCTTTGATAGGCCTAGCACTTTCAAATTCCTTCTCCATTTCGCTCTCTCTTTCTTCTCCCTCTCCCATTCCTCCTCCGTCAGCTTCTTTGGATGGCCCCTCCACGTTCTATTCTCTTCGCCTTACTTCTCCTATCTATCTCCCTCTCGCTTCTCATTATCGCCATAAACATTAATCGAGATATTATTTTGTGCTTCGAATTTGGACACATTTTTTAAGGCAACAGGAAACTTGATTCCAGAAAAATCTAGATCGTCTTCATAATGTTCATAGCTTGATACAAGATAAGGTCTATACTGGTACTTATCGACTGAGTGTATTGCCTATAATATAGCCCACCTAAAGCACTCGCTGTCCTCATTCTTTACGTTAATAAATGCTTTTTAATCGAAGACCGTTTAGGAAGCTTGATATATGAACTACCTTTCCTGAGATTCAACATGTTTATGTTTACTTCTAATTTAACAATCGAGTGCAATGTCCAGCCTGAGTCTTTCTCTGGAAACTCTTCCATTTCTGTCAGGATAGGCTTGTTCACTTCTTTGTAAATCAGAGTTTCAAATGTAAACTTGACCATATTTCTGCATTCTTCGTTTTGGAATTTTTCTCTTCAGGCTCCTCCTTACCAATCTTCGTATAGTATGCAATGAACGCTGACGATGACTGGCGTTGACTTTTAGAGCTCTGAGTTCATGTAAGGTCTTATTCACTTCCACTGCAAAAAAAAACTGCAGCGTCATCTAAGAAAGCAAGAACATCTTTGCGAACCAGATTAGCAATGACACATGTGCGAATTCTGCTATCGAAAGCTTTGTTGACATCGATCCACTTTACTCGATTACTGATGTCATTATGCTTCGGTTGCTTGCTTTGAAACCCACTTCCTTTTTCAGCTAGTAGGTCAAAACGTGCTTTGAGACACTCTAGATGCTCGACGACGTTGAGGCATTTTCGTTTTTCATTCAATTTTAGAGGTGGGCTACTATAGAGCTCCTTTTTGACATTTTCAAGCACAGCAGACACTTATTTCGCCACTTATTAACTTTACTCAAGGGTGCTTGTGGCAATAGCAAGTTTAATGCCTTCTTAATAGTGGGAACTAGTTTTACACACTCGTCGAGAATCATTTTGCACTATGTCTATAAGTCTCTATTAAAGTTTTTCACACTGCCTGTAAGTCACTTAATTTAAAATTCACTAGCTCACTAGTTCTCTAGCTCACTATTCGCTTGCTAACGTTGATAGTTGTCGATTTACTGTCGTGAATGAATTGATTGCACTCCTCTGGAAACCTGGTTATATAGGCCGAAAAGTCATTCTTTTGACCGACGTAGAAATTCCTAGATATGAAGTCTCGAAGGCAACAGTTCACATGGGGTTAACTCTTAAGGAACTTGTCTTTTAACTGTTGATCTGTTTTCTGGTTTATTCTCTAAAACAATTTCCAGATCATCATTATTGATGCTGTTAGCGAGCTTAATAGCTTCGCTCAAAAGCTTCTCAGTTGCATCATAACCATCACCACCATTTTTCATAATAAACACAGGTATAAAGGTAATGATGATAATGAAGTTTGTGGTGCAGCATGATTAATGCATTCACGTGATAGTGGCGGTATTTCTTTCTTTCCGGAGTTGACGGATTGTTTTCCAATAGGACAAGGTGATTCGTGAATTTTGACATCCGAAATTTCTGGTAGTATGCGCGTAGACTCCGTGTTACGCATAGTAGGTGCCGCCGAGGATGCTTGTTGTGGTGACTGGCACGTACTCTAATGAGAATTTAATCTGAAAAAATAATACACTATATTAAATGTTTTAATACCTCGTGTAAAAAAAGAGCTTGAAATCTAACCTCAAAATTTGATTATAAACTCACCTCAAATAGTTTGAAGGACTCCTAGAACGGAGGAATTGGTAAATCCACATGCATTTGATGAGTGCGTGATGCGAAGCTACATGTCTCATTTGATTCGCCAGAGCTGCAACCAGATCTGCCGGACAAACAGATGTAATCTCAATTCATTAATCAAACATTAATCATAAATTAGATTTTATTTCACATAAAATTTAAATTTTCTTGGATTACAAGGTTAACAATAATTACTTTTGTATGCTTCATTAACATTATATTTTATTCTTTGGGATAACATAAACTTAAGTCATGGCGACAAAAAACATAAGGTGGTGGCAAGAAAAAAATACTGTAGTGATAACAAGAAAAAATATGGGTTGGTGAAAAGAAAAAAATATGGTGTTGTAACAAAATACATAGGGGGTATTTATAAATATAATTTTTTGTTACATTCTAAACAGTCCTTCCAATACACATTTATAGCTCCACATCCGAAACAATAAACTTTTGTCCTCGATACTAGACATTCTTTGTGGGAGTGATCGGGTGCATGGCAATTCCAACACCCATGTTTGATGGTGACCTTCACGCAATCCAACAGTTGTTGAGAAATATTTTTTTTATTATTATTGATTAATATATTGAAGTTAGACCTTAAGATTTGGGCATCATCATGGGGGACGGTTGGTCTTATGTTTTAGGGTGATGACAGAGAAGGTGGATGGTAAAACTCGGGGAGGGACAGCATAGGGGAATCGACGAGTTCATGAGTTTTCAAAGTAAGATCGGATCCAGAAGTATCAGATTCAGCGGTCGAAGGGGAATAATAGGATGGATGAACTGAAGGAAATGAGGCTATTGGGGATGAACTTAGTTGGCTCTCCGCATCAACTTTGGGTTGCATTGTAGAACATGAGCTTTGGGCAGAAGCATTAGATTGGAGAACTCTAGGGACTAAATTATATTATTTTTTAAATTACTCTAACAACTCCACTTCCGTACGGTAGTTGGGGTCTTGTTCAGAATCTTACTCCTCTTCAGTCATCTGAAATTCCTGGTGACAGGATGCAAACTCCTTTTGGAAGGCTTCAATAAGGGACTGACGGAAACCGCTGAATCGTCTGTCTACGTGATTAATGATGGATAGATGTGGTCTGATGTTCCTCCAACTAGGATGTAGGTTTTCCTTCTCCATGTCAGCGTCAGTCCATACTTCATCCATGTCCAAATCTAGCACGTCCCTTTGGTATTTTACTTCAAGTTCCTTATAGATTTCTTCTAGATCTTTATAGGATGCTTCCAACTTTAGATATTTTTTTCTAATTTTAGCAAGAAGATCAAGAGGGATGGAACCCTTGTCTGTCATTTTCGGGGATGTACACTTTGGGACAGAACCGATGTAGAGTCGTTGGGCAAATTAGGGAACCTTTAGGGTTGGACAAAATAATTTCCTACAACAAACAAAACAAACAAATAAAATAAATAAAATAAAGTAAAATAGAATAATAAAGAGAATTTAATTCATGAGGAATATAATTTTATATTCTTTCTTTCCAAAAATTCTAGCGATTGTGGATAAATTTCTAAACCTAATTCTTTTGATCTTCTTAAGGAATTTATGGGTCTAGGATCCTTACCGAAATCCAAAAATTAAAAAAGGTTTTTAAAGAGGAGTGATGAGCTGTATTGTAGGCAAAACGGAATTCAGATAAATGCTCATCCCAAGTTCTATGATCTTTTTCATTGAAAGATACTATCATAGTTTTCAATATACGGTTAACTCTTTCTAATGTATTAGCCTGAGCATAATAGGGGGGAATTGTGGACAAATGGATATTATATTATTTAGCCAAAGATTTTATTAATTGATTTACAAATTCGGTACCGTTGTCGGTATGAATTACTTGGGGAGTTCCCCAACGATTGATTATTAATTCTATAAAAACTTGATTGATTTTTCTTCCAGTTGCTTTACGTAAGGGACAACATTCAATCCATTTTGTAAATAAATCTTGTATGACTAAAATGTATTGATAACCAGATTTACTACGGGGAAGTGGTCCCATAATATCTGCTGCAATTACAGTCCAATGGTGTTTAATTATTCTTTCACCCATCATTCCAGGGGGATCTTTTTGATCAACCTTGCAAAAATAATCTTTTGCAATTCTTTTGTAGGTCTTTTCAGTACCTCAGTGACCTGATTGTGAGACATCATGGGCTTCATTAAGAATTTTTACTCTATCCTCATCGGGGGGAGCTAACTTACAATCATTTAGGTCGCGGACTAGGGATGAAATAAGGGGATCAGGTCTGAAATGATATAATTTATTATCTTTAATCAGCCCATTCGGGAATTTTTCTGGAAAACTTGAAACTGCAATAAAACGACGAATATACCATGAGGGAGTTATTTCTGTAGTCAAATTAATTTGTTCTTGAAGTTTTTTGAACCTTCTTGAAAGGGCGCCAGGGACACGGTGGAAAAAACCTTTACGATGAACAATATCGAAATCATATTCTAAAAGTGAGTGAGCCCATCCGGCTAATTTTCCCAGAGGAAAGTTCAGATTGTGTAACCATCTTAAGGTACAATAATCTGTTATATTTATATTAAGATCATTCTAACCTTCAAAAATCTAGAGAGTGAGAGAGAGAGAGAGGGGGGCGAGAGAGAGAGAGACTCACAAGAACTTCTTGTCTTGGAGTTACGTTTATAATTACCATGGAAAAGAGATAGATTGCATTTTCTAAGACGAGTTTACTAAAACTAGAATGTTTTTTAGAAAATTCCCCTCTCGTTTTCACGGTATTCTTTCGCACTAAGCTTTAAACGTATATTTATTTAAAAAATTTAAGCAACACGTCGGGCGAGTTCCTTTTCGAATTAAGGGTTTTATGTCCGCACGGTATTAATAGTGCATACCTTTTATTTTACTGGAAATTATCAATGTCCGATCCCGAACCGCAGGCGGGCGACTATAACTTCGACTTTTTAGGTAAAAGATACCGAGGGAAGAACCACTCACTAGTCCGTTCTTCCTCAGACTGAAATTTTGTTTTAGCTCCTCGGCTACTAGTGAACTCATTCGATGGGAGTTTTTGATGATCTGGAAGTTTAATGTACGGAAAGATGGAATTTGCTGACTAATATTCACTGCAATATTCGCCTAAATTGATCGAACGCTTTTAATAGCTGTTGTCAGCAATTTGGCAATTCAAAGTCACATTTAAATGTGACAGGAATATTTGCAACAGGGTTTTTGCAATAGATTTTTGTGCAATAGAATTCTTGTAATAGAATCCGCTGAATTAAATAAATTGATTTTTATGTTTCCTTGCCTTAAATTGACGATTAGGAAATGCCTTAGTTATTTTAGTTCAGCATTTTATGCATATTGTGCGAGGGATCTCGCAAATTAAGGGAAAGGTGGGATGTGGAAAGTCGAGAGAACGGGTGAAGTCAATTATGGCAATAACATTTAACAGGAAAGTGTGATTTATTCAGTCAACTTACAATCAGGGTGGGACCTGCTGGCCCACAATCGATGATTAATCTCAAGTAATATCTGAGAGCAGGTGATAATGAAAGAAGGCAGCGTCGGTGAGGTGGATTGGTGGACACGGTAAAAGGATGGTGCACTTAACATTCAATTCGGGCAATGGTACCCAGAGGATCAGACTAACGAGAGTGACTCTCGAGGACCAGGATTTGGGTATTAGAACCAGGAAGTTAGTCCTCTCCCCACTCCTGGTTCTAAGCACTCAGGGTCTTATTAATGGCAGGGGGATTATAACTTTTTTTTAAAACCTCCCCCCCCTCTATTTGGGACGAGGTTTATTTCTTTAGAAGCTCTTCCGTCCTTTTCAGTTCCTCGTTAAATGTACAAAAGGATTCTTCTTCCGTCAAGTCTAGTTGTACGTACGAATCATCTTCTTCCTTAGTTTCCTCTTTTTCGTTTTCTGAGTTCTTTGTTGTCTTCCTTCCCTCTATTTGTGCAAGTTATTCTTTGCTAAATGATATTCTTATTATGTTCTTAAATTCATCCCTTATTTCGACCCAACCTCCTTTTATATATTTAGTTCTTGTCGTATCCGGAACCACGTGATGATTCTTGATTCAATTCAGTATCTCATTACAATAGGTGTCATGAGGTATATAAATCTCCACTGGAACCATCCTCTCGCAGTGACGACATTTCCACACCTTGATGTCTTCCATCTTTTTCTTTCTGAAACCAATTTAAGAAAATTCCTACCACTCAAAACAAAAATCATAAAAAATTAAATAAAAAAGTGACTTTAAAACTATTATTTTTTCTTAATTTGCTTTTGCGCATCCTACTTCCGTAATAATCAAATGAAACTTCTTATTTCTGATTATTTTTTAACCAACAAAAAAAAAATTTATTTTAATTTTCTCCATCCGAGTCGATCTCTTCTTCTGCTATTCTGTTCTCTTTGGTTCTTCCTGCTGAAAAGTAACTGATTTTTAACTTCTACTTTATTTTAATCAAATTTCTGTCTTGGCCTCTTATAGCCGTTTTTTATTTTTATTTTTACGTTATATTTTCTGCGTAAAATTCATTTCTTTTTTATTATTTAACCAGATTCTTTAAAGTAAAATTATCAATCAAATTCAAAAGTTACCTATTTTATTTGTAACTAAATTTCTATATTATTTATTACTGTCGTGTCAGAGATGGGTATCAAATTAATTGTTCTGTGGTGTTTGTGGGTAAGTAAGAGGAAGAAAAGTATTTTTATTTTTCCTATATAAAATTAATTGTTCTTCTTTTCTCTCCATTCCTCTTCTTGTTTCTTCATTCTATCTTCAAATTCTTTAATTCTTTTTTCCATCTCCTTCTTCTTTTCCTTCTCCTCTTCTTCTTTTCTCCACCTCATCATACCTTTCCAATCTTCTCTTGATAGTAATCCCCGTTTCAGTCTCTCTGTTGCTACTAGCTTAGCGACCTTTTCGTTGTGTTTTTTTTTCTTCTTGTCGTGCTCTCGCATTGTCTACGTCCCGTCCTTCTTCTCTACCTCCTCTGGCTATTCTTCTTAACTCTTCATTTCTGATTATTTCTATTTCTTCCTTCATTTTCCTTTCTGTTTCTTCTTTTTTCCTTTTCTACTCTTCCCTCCTTTTCTCTGGAGTATTATTAAGAGGAGGTTGTCCCCGCTCCCACCACTGTCTGCATCGGTGGTGTATCAAAGCCTCCCTCCCCATCAACTCCTCGCGACAATCAGGGCATTTGACCGTCAGTAATCTTGGGTCCATTTTCCTGTAAAATTGAATGTTTTCCTGTTTTTGTTGTTTTATGTAGGTGTAAGTGTTTCTGTCATTTTCGTCAGTCTCAGTGGTGTGAAAATTCAAATTATTTACATGCATGCCATTCAAAAGAAAACTTCGGATTAAAATCTATTTCTTAATATTGAATTTTTTTATATCTGTAATGTTCCAATTACCCAATGACTTACCATTCTTTGTTTTTATTTCATAAATTGTTGGTGAAATCTTTGCTTTATTGAAAAATGGTCCTTCGAAATTTTTATTTAATTTCTGAGCTATTCCTTCCCCTTTATTTGATAATGATTTATTACTCTTTAGAACTTGTTCGCCAATTTCAAAACTTATCGGCCTACGTCTGAGATTATAATATCTAGACTGGGTTTCATTTGCAGAATCTAAATTTTCGATTACTTCTTCTCTAATTATTTTTAATTTTCGCATCCTATTTGCCCATTTTTCAGACTTTTCACATTCAATTTCGCTTTTACCATCTAAATCTTTATTTAATGCCTGAATTGGTTGAAGTTCTCTACCTAGATTTAAAAAGGCTGGTGTGAATCCTGTTGAAGAATGTTTACTTGTATTTAATGCAAATTGTAAATCATCTAGATTTTCATCCCATGTTTTGTGGTCTTTTTCTAAATACGCTTTTATTGCCGTTCTAATTAAATTATTGCATCTTTCCGTTTGGATTTGCTTGCGCATGATATTTAGGGGTTTTTGAATGTCTGATTCCAAATGTTTTGGTTAAATCAATTATTGATTTATTTACGTATTCTTTCCCGTTATCTGTAAACAAAATTCTAGGAGTTTCCCATTTTGAAATTATTCGTTTATGAAATTCTTTCTCAACTGTTGAAGCTAATTTATTTTTAACTGGAATTATCTCTACCCATTTAGTAAACATATCGACAAATACTAGGATATATTGATTTCTTGACTTTGACGTTAGTAGTGGGCCCATCATATCCGATGCTACCACTGTCCACGGTTCTTTAATTATTCTCTTTCCTATTCAACCTATTTGATTATTTACTTTCGGTTTTATTCTCTGGCAATTTTCGCATTCTTTTACATATTTTAATGTTTCAGAGTATATTCCGGGCCAAAAGTAATTTTCGGAAATTTTTGCATAAGTTTTTTCCATACCTAAATGTCCTGCTTGTTTATTATCGTGATTTTCAATTAAAACTTGTTCTCGTAATTCTTTTGGTATCTTTAATTTCCACGGGTTGCTATCTAAATTTAAGCTTGATTTCAAAGAGTCGGGTCTATAAAAATATAATTGATTATCGCGTATTCTCCAATTTTGATTTTCTTCTGGTTTGTTTTTAACGTGTAGCATTTTAATTTTGTACCAATTATCTTCAATTTCTTAAAAATCTTTTTGTTATTTTCTACGGCGCTTGATAAAATACTAGAAACTTTTATTTCGTTTTCATTCGACCTTGATAGCGCATCTGGGACATGGTTTAAACTTCCTTTTCTATACAGTATTTCATAATCGTACTCTAACAATTCTAAAGCCCATCTTGCTAATCGGCCAGTTGGATTTTTTTAATTATGAAGCCATCTTAGGGCAATGTGATCTGTAATTACTTTGAAAGAATATCCCTCTAAATACGATCTAAATTTCCTTATTGACCAGACTACTGCTAAACATTCCTTTTCTGACGCAGAGTATTTACGTTCTGCACCCTTAAGGCTTCTACTTGCAAATGCCATTACAAAATTTTCACCATTTATGTTTTGCGTTAATACAGCTCCTAATCCTGCATCACTAGCATCGGTTTCAAGTTGAAATTGACTTCCAAAATCAGGGCAGGCAAGAATTGGCGCTGTTGTTAGTAAGTGTTTAATAGTCGTAAATGCTTGTTCCTGTTTGTCAGTCCATTCTCACTTTACTTTCTTTTTTAATAGTTTTTGCAGAGGTTCTATAATTTCTGCAAATTTCGGAATAAATTTTCTGTACCACGAAGCCATTCCTATCAATCTCTGAATTTGTTTAACCGTCTTTGGTCTTGGGAAATTTAAAACAGGTTCAATTTTATCTTCATCTACTTGTAAACCTTTTTCATTAACTTTAAATCCTAAATATTTTATTTCGGAACAGCCAAATTTACATTTGTCTAAACCATTTGTTAAACCCGCATTTTTAATTTTATCTAACACAATTTCCAAATATTTTAAATGTTCTTCGAAATTTTTTGAAACTATAATTATGTCATCGAGATAACAAAATAAATGTGGTTTTAATTCTGGTCTTATTATTTTGTCCATCAGGCCCTGGAATGTAGCAGGAGTATTTTTTAATCCAAATGACATTCTTAAACTGATACATTCCTTTGCCCGGGACAATAAAAGTTGTAATTGGTTTTGATTCTTCGTCCAGCGGTATCTGGTGATATGCTGACCGAAGATCAATTTTGGACATGTATTTTGCCGACCGTAATGTGTCTAAAATTTCTGACATGATAGGAATTGGGTACAAGTCCTTCTTGGTTATTTTATTTACTTTTCTAAAATCTAAACAGAATCTATATTTCCCGTTAGGCTTTTTTATCATTACAATAGGGTTCGACCAATCACTATTAGAAGGTTCTATAATTTTCTCTTCGAGAAGTCTATCTAATTCTTCGTAAATAAATTCTCTTATTTTTGGGGATACGTAATAATATTTTTGTTTAATTGGCTCATGTCCCTGGACATCTATTTTATGGCTAGTTAAATGTGTCCGTTCTAATTCTGTTCCCTGATCTATAACTTTTTTTTAAATCAAGTTCTGTAGTTGCACTTGCTGTGCTTCATTTAATTCTATGATTCCTTCAGAAATTTCTTCGCAAAGTTCTACATTTTTCTTTCTTTCTATTTTTACGCGTTTAATATTATTATTTAATACCGCATTATTTCTAAAATTATACCAATTACTTTTTCTAATCGTGAATAATTTTTCTACCATCGAATCATTTTTTTCTTTTGTTTTATCGATACCAGTTTCCCATTTAGAATCCTTTTTCTCTTTATTAAATTGCAATGGGCCTTTAAATTCCTTTTCTAATTCTCTATCTTTATTTCTCGTATATAAATTCGTATTTATTATACTTTCTGTCTTTATTTTATTCCTATCCTTGTTTGTTTTCTTGTCTACTCTCTCTTTATTTTGACTAGCCTGCTTATCTAATCTACTGACGCCCACGCTAGCTCGTGCCAGTGTTGCGTCGCTCGCCTTGTAGGGTTTAGGGTGTGGGGTTGCCTGCCCCCATCTACTCTGTGCCGGCTGGGGTGCTGGCGGGATCAAATCTCGTGCATCACCTGTAAGGATGGTTTGGGGTGGGGTGTATGACGATATGGGAGAAGAGACTTCACACGGTAGCAAATCTGTCTCTTTCTCTCGCACGTGGTTTCTCAGGCTGACCTTCGTTCCAAATTTTAATCTCATTTCCTCATTCTTCCTACTTTCGTTTTCCTCGGTATCGTTCATTACCGGTTCCTGCATTTTACTTATTTTTGATTGTATCGAATATTTCATATTTGGTAATTCTGGTAATCACCAAATCTTTTTCTCATAATCCATTTTTAAACCAAATCTTTCTATCATATCGGTTCCTATTATTCCTATCGATCTTAATTTTGGTACCAGTCTAAATAATAAGTATTTTTCCGTAAGACCTACTTTGATTGGAATCAAGACTTGTCCTATAATTTTTAATTTTTGGCCATTTGCGACCATTAGTGTATCGTTTTTTGGTTTTTTAATTCCATAATCTAATTCTTGTATTGTTTTTATGAATTTTTCACCTATGTAT